>VWZV01015465.1:0-265143 GCA_013397155.1 Irena cyanogastra
GTGCTGTTTTTACTTTTAGTTTACAGACTGTTGTGTGCATTCTCAAAACTTGCTCTCTCTATCTCAGCCAATGGTGGTAGAGAAGCATTGTGTCATTTAGCCAGTCAAATAACTGTTAGCAAAAGACCTTATAAAAGGGGTCACATTATTACAATAAAATAGCCTTCTGATTCAACAAAATCCTTAGAGTCTTTCTCTTCATCCTCTGAGACAAGAACAACAGATACCCACAACTGTCTGCAGTAAACTAAATAGACAATAGAACTCAACTTCAGAGAATCCTGTTCTGGCTATCCTATTTATAATTAGCTCCCCCTCCCCCCAGTTTTCAGTGGATATTCTGTAGGTATGAAAATGCTGAAGAACTAGATTTGCAATGCATAACACCATTGAGCCCACTGCTGACCATTATGTTATTTCATAATTTTAAAAATACATTCCCCATTGCATAGTCACACAGGTTATTTGGAAGCGGCTCCCAGTAAGGACGTGTTTGTAGTATTTTAAGTTTTAGATTCTTCCCCTTTTCCTCCTCCCTGCTTGTTTTCTCTAGTACACAGTGTCACTCCCTTGAATTTCCTGATCACAGCGATATTTGAGGACATCACCTCACACCTACTTTATCCTACACCAAACTTAGGATTTTTTCCATGCAACTCCCTTGACTACACTTCACTACAAACATAGGAAAGTGTCATTTGCAGAAGAGGTGCACAAGGTCAGAAATTATTTTCATTTTTTCTGTAGGTTGAAAATAGAAACCTAAATGCATTTACCTTTTATGATGACTCTTTTCTCAGCTCTCCAAGCAAGCTTGTATTCAAGGAAGCACTTCTTCCTTTGCAACTGACACTGTTTTGTGTGTAGTGACCACACAGTCTTGCATTTAAACTTTCTGGAATACCTATTCAGACTTCCCTAGATACAAATATAAAACTGTTACATGGAGACAGTTCCTGGATGAGGATGTCCCTAAGCTCCATCTTCAGCACATGTGTCTGTATATGCTCCTATTCCCCTGATCACAGAGTAAATCTCAGCTTCTCCTTCCCCAGCAGAGTTCTGCCTGGGGAAACAACCTGATAGAAACATTACATTTATTGGGACATTGTTGTCTTTCCCCATGAAGCCCATAGGAGAAAGGAACAACAAAAAATAACTTCTTTTCGTCTTGAAAGAAACAATGTTTTCTCTGGTGCTGTCTCAAGTCTTTTTTTCTACTCACCCACCTACTTTCAAGAAAAATATAGGAACACACTAATATTGAACATGCTCAAATATATTTACAATTGTCAGAACAGTGGAAGAAATCACGTAAACAGCTGTAAGGATAAGATTTTCCCTCATTCACTTTCAAAATGTATGTGTATATATTCCCCAAGTGAAGTAAGTGAACTAAATTTCTGAATCCCTCTTCTTTCCAGACTTGTTTAATCTCAGTTTATCTTCATGATGAAAGGCCTGACATTAATTTCCTTTTTTCTTTCTTTTTTCCTTCTTTTTCTCTTTCTTTCTCTTTCTTTCTTTCTTTCTCTTTCTTTCTTTCTTTCTCTTTCTTTCTTTCTTTCTCTTTCTTTCTTTCTTTCTCTTTCTTTCTTTCTTTCTTTCTTTTCCTTCCTTCCTTCCTTCCTCTTTCTCTCTTTCTCTCTCTTGCTTTCTTGCTTTCTTTCTGAATTAAGGTGACTTTAAGTATCTTCTGATTTCCCTCCAAAAATAAAGATGAACATTGCTTTTTCCTTTAATCATTTGATAGCTAAGATCACCCCACTGTAAATCTATTAATTTTGCTAAAATGAGAATCTTCCCTTGTTTCAAACATAGAGAGTAAGCATGCCTGATGTCTGCCTTTACAAGTCATGAGTCAGTGCTAGACTGCCAAATCTAATCTCATTGCTAGAGAAGATGTGGAAAGACCAGGCTCAGCACACTTTTTCATTTACCATAAACCTGTTCCACTCTTCACCTTAAATATTAGCTTTTTCTTCCTAGAATTTCTTATTTTGTTTTGCTATTGGTTATCAAGTTAGTGCAACTACAAGGCATAAGCACTTGCTAAAATGTTTAAAATAGGCTAAGGAAGCCTAAAAGGTACACACCCTAAATATGATCAACTTATGATGCCAGTCCATCAACTAAAATAAAATAACTAAAATTTAATTTTTCCCAACTAAAATATGTCCTTGACTCAATAAGAAAATTCTTGATCTATTCAGCTCTCTTAAAGAAAGTGTAGGTGGAGGCTTCCTGTACATTTTCTGAAGTGTCTGTTCTGCTAGATTAAAAGCAAAATCAACTTTGCAAATTTTGTCAGCTGTTAAGTTAGTGGCAGGGAACCTTAAATACCTGTGTTAAGACATCTCCAGAGTTGGGCCAAAAACCTGCAAAATCTCTTTTGGGGAAACCTGTGTGTTGCCAGAACTATTACTGCAATGCCAGCACTACCAGTCAGGCCTGGTGTTAGCAATGTTGGATGTAGGAGTTATGATCCTCTCAGAGTGCTCTTAGCAAAACAGAATCGGGGCTAAACTACCCACCCTTACCATATAGCAGCCTTCTGGTTTGTGGGAAAGCTATTAAGAAAGAAACTACGTTATCTGCAGTTTTGAAGTTTCACATTTGCGTCTTCTTTTTTTTTTTTTGGTTTTCTTTTTGGTTCTCATTTAGTAAACACTTTCAGAATTTGGTAGCATCTTAGATACCATTTGTAGCGTGTGGCTTTGGTGGGTTGCTGGAACTGCCTTCCGCAGTATTGAAGTATTGTTATGAGACATATGGGTGGTGGTTACTTTCGCTTTTCAGCACTGTCAGAGCCAGAGCAAGTTGTTTCATAGCATTACAGAATGGTTCAGGCTGGAAGGAACCAAAGATAATCTTGTTCCAGTCCCCCTGCCATGCTAGACCAGATTACTCAAAGTCCCATCCAACCCAGCCCTGAACATTTCCAGGGATCCAGAGCTTCTCTGGACAATCTGTTCTAGGGCCTCCCCACCCTCACAGCAAAGCATTTCTTCCTAATACCTAATCTAAACCTGCCCTCTTTCAGTTTAAAGCCATTCTCCCTTGTCCTATCACTATACATCCTTGTAAAAAGTCTCTCCCTGCTCTCTTGTAGCCCCACTTAAGTACTGGAAGGCTGCTATAATTTCTCTCCAGAGGCTTCTCTTCTCCAGGCTAAATAACATTTAATTTCAATTTCGTAAATCCATCATGGTTTTACCTACTTAGACGCTGCTCCCTCTGGAAAAAGATGGTATGTACATTTGTTTACACAGTCATAGTCCATTTCCTCTCTTCCATGACAGCAGCAGTTAGAAGAATCATGCTGGATTCCTGCTGCAGGCGATGTAGCTGCTTCTGTTTGAGCCTCACAACTGCACCTTAGCAACCTCTCTGCTTGCTTCAGCCCATATACCCAGAAATACCATTCATATTTTTCCCTTAGACTAACTTTCTTCTCAATCCAGGACAGCTTTATAAATTTCTAGCACAGTCAAAGAAATAATTGAATTCAGTAGTAAAAATCTGTGTATTACTAGAGTGTCTTTAGTACCTGCCTGATACATTTCAACAGAGATTTAGGATTCTTGTAGCAGTCTTCCCACCTATCTCACAAAAAGGAACATCCTACTGATGTTTATTAAGGCAGAAGTTATAGACAAGTTGTTTGGCAATGACTGTATGGGTTTCTCAGAAGTGACAGCTGACACAAGGTGTACCTACCTCATGTAGCCCGGCTATGAGAAACACCTTTGGACTTGGATGATGGGTCAGCAATGCTTCTAAGTGGTATTGGATATGTTTTAGGGCAGGAGGATAATAAAACATAAGCATAATTCACTTGGCTACTAGGCTGGAATTAAATGAGGTGAAACTAAGATTCCTGGCTTGTTTTTTTGTTGCTTGATAATCAGCTTGGTGATCTTTGTTAGTTCAAAAAGGTGATTCCTGAATGACCCAAATTCTAACAGCTAGACTGTCTCAGGAGGCGTGTCAGGTCACTGGGCACGCCAGCTCCAGGAAAGTATTGATGATTAACCTGTAATGACCTTCTGCATTTATGATCATAAGCAAAGCTGAGTTTGTGCAGACAATGCAAATGGCAGAGTCGGAGCAAAACTATGACTTTCCGCAGACATTCAGAAACAGTTGGTCATAAAATGCAAAGTTAGTTGTTGGGGGGATTTTTTACAGATATGCATGTGGCTTTTATAGTATGCCACGGGGAAGCTGGTGTACTGCTCTGTACGTGGTTTTATTAGGCGAAGAAACATGCGCCTCTACTTTTCACAAGGATGTTTGCTTTTCCTTCTCTCATAAAAACGGAGAGAGGTGTCAGTGCCCAAGCACGGCCCCAGCCCCTCTGCCGGTGCGGGTGGCTCAGGAGGGCGCCTGCCCGGGCCCCCGCGGCTGGCAGCAGCCAGCGCTGCGCCGGCCATCCGTGCTCAGACACGCAAGGACCGTGCGGGGCCGTTCGCCCTCTTCCGTCATTTCACCGATTCCCTTCGGCACATCCCTCCGCCTCCATCCTGCCCCGAAGGCACAGGGAAGGCGCAGCCGGCCCTGCCCCGCTCGTGTCCCGTGGACAACCGGCGCACACGCCATGGCCCGGAAGGCTCCCGGCGCCTCCCGACGCGACCGCAGCGCGGTCTCGGCCAACGCGAGAGGACCTTCCCGGGATTCCTGGGACGCGCGGGACCACGCGACTCACTCCTCAGCCGCGGAACTACAAGTCCCAGAAAGCTTTGCGCTCAGGATAAGCGGCCGCCTGAGCCAGTGGGTCGCCGCGCTTGCTGGGGCTCGTAGTGTGGCCGGGAGAATGTCCGGCCCCGCCTCCTCCCGGCCGCGATTGGCCGGGCCGGGGTCCGCCCCCCGCGCGCCGCGGTCGCCCGGCTCCGCACGGCGCTCGCCGCAATCACAGCGGCCGCGGCGGCGAGTGCTCCCTACGGCGTGGTGAGGCGGCGGGGCTGCGCTGTCCGGGGGCTCCGGCCGGGTGGGGAGAACGCGGGGTATGTCTGAGCGAAGGGAGCTGTGAGCAGGGGACGGCCCGCTCCGCTCCGCTGCCCGGCCGCTGAGGCAGAGGCGGGGGACCGCCCCGCCGCCTCCCAGGGGAGCGACAGGGGCTGCCCGTTTCCTTCCCGGGCTCCGAGCGCTGCCGAGCCGACTCCCCGTCTGACCCTGGGGCTGGTACGCCTGGCCTGGGAACTGCGTTTGATCCCTCCGTGCTGGAAGAGAGACGGGAGTCAGAGCGGCTCCTTGCGAGGGGCATTGCCCAGGGCTGGCAGGGGAGAGGAGGGAGATCGGGGGGGTGGGGGAGGAAGCAGTCACAGCAGCTTAGGTTTAATCCCCAGTAATACATTTTTAACGGGAGAAAAGGATGGAGTAACTGTTTACGGGGTTTCTGCAGAGAGCTGGTGATGCCTGAAAGGCGCTGCGCCGTGGCTGGTTATTTATAGCTGGTAGACAGCCTTGCCGTAACATGAGGTTCTGCTTGGAGGTGCTAGCACCACTAGTTCCCAATTAGGATGGAACAACACTATGTTGGATGTCTGTATTTGGGAGTTAACACGGATATTGTAGCCAAGATCTGGCATGCTTAGATAAACCATAGTAAAAGACGTGTGGAGTGCAGGAATCTTGTGTAATACCACACTGGAATTTCTGCTTAATAACTTCTCCAGAATTTCATTCTCTCCATGCTCCCGACATTTCCATGTTTGCTGAGCAGACATTCTTACCCTTACCTGACTTACTTTTTTACCTTTATACCCTCTATGCCAATTCAAGCAATTTAACAAAGTTATTACTCATGCAGTGTTGCAGTATCTGTTTTTTTTCTGTTGCAGTGTGATGACAGAGGCTTTGTACATCTGCAGTCAGATAAGAAAGTAAATAGCAGAAGTAGTTTTATTGAAGCCTTAAGGTTTGCCAGATTTGAATCTGGGTTTTTTGAAATGTGTAGAGAAAAAAAATCCCCTAAATCAGGTGTATTAGCTTATCACCATTCTAGGAATAATTTTGGGGTTTTTTTTACCCTCAGGTAAATTGTGTTATCTCTGCTGCTGAGAAAAGTAAACCTGCAAACAGGAGAATGAACTTTATTTATAATTACTTTTAAATACATTTATTTAACATCAAGAATTGTTCTGAGTTAACTACAAATTCATGGGTTTTTACAGTAAAAGTGGCTTATACATCTTCAGTAGCTAAACAGAAATATTTTACTACAAGTTCTAATTATAATGAGCCTGTTTTTAGAATGTTTACTAGCAGACGTAGTAAGGAAATGTTTTGCAACAGGGGCCATAATCTCCTTCAAAATGTACCATGTTAGAATTTATAGTGATAAAGATTTTTTTCGTTCTATGACTTGAATACAGAAGGAAAATCAGATTATTTGTACAGGGGCCTAATCACAGGTTTAGGTGCTTCTGTTTGTGTAGCAGCCAGCACAGCATGTAGATAGAGAACTGTGGACATCAGTTTCCTGTGATGAAGACTGTCACATATTTTGTGGAAATCAGCATCTAAGTATTACAGTGGCAAGCAATATACAAGCACTCTGGAGAAGGGAACTGTGGCTTGATTCAGGAATCTGAAAGGCTAGTAGTTACAAGAAGTGAGCTGTTAAGAAAGACTTCATAAAAGAGCTTTAATGGTCATCTGATCAGCTTAAGGCTGTTATTTTTCAGCAAGGTTACTGTTAGTGTACTTCTCATGCAAGTAAAATAGAAATATGGTTTTTGTTCATATAGCTCTTGGAGACTGTGCTTAAGGTATTTGGAGTGCAAGCTACTGAAGTGTCAATATTGCTTTAAAAGCTAGTGGAAAATTTTTTTATCAACTCAAAGCCCTTTCTTTAGAGTGCTATCCTGTTCTAAGAGTATTGGTCTTAAAGGACTGTTTTCCAAAGGAGAGTTGTGAACTTAGGGAGCAGGCAGTTGGCCAGAAAAATTGTTCTAGCAACAGCTGGCCATTTCCAGATGTGGTCTTTTTTAAGCATCCCTCTCTTATCAAGTCAGAGGTGCATGCTAGCTATTTAGTGGGAAGTGGTCAAAGTACCTCTGTCAGGACAGACTGGTTTTAGGAGTGAATTGTTCTGGCAAGAGCCACCCAGTTCTGGAGTTGCTTCTTCCCCAGATTGTGCAAACTGCTCAGGAGCCTTGCCTGCATGTGTACGTGGTGGTCTGATGCTGGACCCTCTGTGTCTGGGACGGGCCTTTATCCTGGCATGGTCTCAAGGCAGAGTTAACTAACTCTTCTATCAGAAAGACTAGGCAGGGCTGATCAAATCTTAGGATATTTTGTGGGTCAGCCAAAGCTCCAAGATGATCTTGTAGCGAAGTTGTAGTTTTTCCACACAGTCTTCATCTGCATGTGATTTAGGATTGATTGCATGTGACGGATCTTCAGAGAAAGGCTTTCTCTGTACCTGTGGTAAGCTGGTCAGCTGAGCTGCTTTCTTTTAATATGACTTGAAGACAAAGCATGTGATGGGGAGCTTTCTCAGCTGTAGGTCAAGAACTCATACAACACAACCCTGAACACAGCTTTTTAAATTGCTCACCAGAATTCAGAGGCCTTCTTTAAAACAAGTAGAAATATGTGTGTGCGTGAGTTTGTTTGTTTGATCATCATTTGTTTGCTTGTACTTTGTTAGGTTTGATTTGGAGTTTTTTTTAAGCAGTGGTTGGAAACAAGCAATGAAGACCCATTCCAGCTGCTCGTGTTTAAATCTATATTAAGTGCTGCTTAGAGAACTTAGGGGAGCTGAGCATTTATTAGTTAGTCGGTTAGTATTAGTTAGTCCATTGTGGTGTGTCCGGGGTTTTTTTCATTTCCTTCCTTCTTTCTGGTGTTAATTTGATTTAATTATAGTATAGGAAAATACAGATAAGAGAGATTATATGTCATTAATTTGTGCCAAAGAGGAGGTTCTTTTCTATTCTAAACAATCCATGACAAAATATGTATGATTTGCTAGTACAGTGCAATGTTTCTTGGTATTTATTTTTTTTCCTGGGTGTTCTGCATCAGTCACAACTTTTGTCTCAGCAGAGGAGAGAAGTTTGAAGACCTAGATACCCTTGTACTATCTGGAAGACTCTTGAATCCCTCATGGAGAGACTGCCTGAGGGGCTGGTAGCTGAAGTCTCTGTTCCTGATCTGTTTTCTGTCGTAGGGCTGTTTGCAGGCAGAGTGCAGTGCAGGTATGTGGTACCTGTGTGTGGCACAGCACGGGCCCACTCACACCTACTGGCTGGGGTCCTGAGAACTGTGGGTCCTTGTTAGTTAGTCAGGCATGTGAACTCACCAGGAAAGACAATCCCATCAAACTGTTCCCAGTTCCCTGGTATATCAGTAACTGATAGTGGCAGTGACTGTTTCTGTGTGATGGATGTCTGTGTGCCAGGACCTCCCTTGAAATTAGCCATCATGTTATATGGCCTGGTGAACAGCTGGCACCAATACAGTTTCTGTTGATATGCCCTGGATTCTGATGAATGCTATCTCAAAGAGCTAAGCATCATGTGAAAGGATCTCCAGCAATTATTTGGACCATTAATTTTCTTTTTTTCTTTTTCTTTATGTAAATATAATTAGTGTTATTGTTGGAGAAATGTTATGAGACAAACACTGAGCTCTGAGGCATCTGTGTGCAGGAAATTCAGCTCAATATTCCAGTAAGTCAAACTCAGTTAAGATTTAGAAGCAGATTGTCTAAATGATATTGATTTTCTTTTCTTGCCTAATATTTCAGGAGTTAGATATAACTGAAATTGAATATTGGAAATGGATAGGCTCATTGACCTGTGGCCTATTGTGGCACTTTACAAAAGTTCTGTACAGGTTGGTTTGAATCTTAGCCAGGCTGTAGGCAACAGAATAGACAGGTTTTATGGATGTTGTACACACAGTGCATCTTCAGCACAGTATATTATTTGTCTTATCATCTGAAGAAGTGAAAAGATATATCAGGCAGAGTTGCCGTAGAAAGCCACATTCTTTGGTAACAATGACAAAACTTTACAATTCCAGCTCAACATGGGAGAGTATAACCATCTAATAAAAAATCTGCTTATTCCTTCATATCTGCTTGAGTGCCAAAGAAGCTAATAAGTCAACAAACCCTAAATTGTTAAGTTACTGTGTATTATTCTTGTGCCAAGTGTTACAGGCAGTGACAGGAGTGGGTTCTTCCTGAAAGATAAGTTTTTGGAAGAAGCAGTTTCATAACAGTTAATGTTTGGTTCTGTGTAGACTGTCAAGACTTCCTTTACTTTGTGCTAGCTCCACTAAAAAGGATAAAACCCCCCAGCTTTTAAACATGTGTGTGTATATATATATATATATAGCATAATATATACATGTATATACTTTTCATACTGCTGCCTACAAGACTAAATCTTAGTGACCAGTGAACCTGTGCTATGTGTTAGGTTAGTAGTCTTCTCTGAACACAGCTGCTTTGGAGAGGAGCTGGCTGCTTCCCTGTTCCAGCTTCATTTGAGTGGCTGCAGATGGGTGGTTTACACTGGAGTACTGAGGCTGACTTAGATACCATTTACTTGGTTTAGTGGTAGTTTTGACATTTTGCCTTGTGGCTCTGTTGAATGGCTTGGGGGTTTCCAGCTTTTATTCCAGAGAGAGCCATGTTCAAGTAGACTACTCTGCCTCTTACTACAACACCCCTTCCATACCTAGCAGCAATTATTAACTTCCAGGATCTTGTTTTTGTGAGTAGGCAGGCGTAAAATCCTATCTCCCAGTGCATGAGGAAATGTGTAATCTTTATGCATGTGCCAGGAGCATGCAATTCGTCAGGGGAGTTTGCTTTAAGAGTTTCACACTGGATGCAGCAGACCTGAGACTGTGACCAATAAATGGAACCTGCCTGTGCCCCCAACCCCAATTCAAAAAGCAGACCTTAAAACTGTGATTGGATATGGCCAGATAGTTGCTTGTAGAGTAAATGATTTATCAGACAATCAAGGTGCTGAGGACATTCACTACCAAGGACTTTTAGTCCTCTCAAGTAGAGAGAGCCATTTCTGCATGGGCTCAAACCTCCCCTGTGCTCTGCTTTCTAAATTTGACATTTACAGGCTCAGATGCAATTTTCTCACTGTGCTCCATGTGCAAACACTTAACCATTGAGCAAAAGGGGCAAAAATGCTGCTCTTTCATGTGGTACTGGTTCACATTTGCTCTCTCTAGCATAACAGGTTTCATAAATAGCGTGAGACTCTCACAGCCTGCGCTTCCCCCCAGCCCCAGCAGTTAGGGCTGCATCTTGTGCAGAACAGTGGCATGGCCTTTTTCCACCCTCTTTGGTATTGTGGGCACAGAGAGCTTTTGTGACACTCTGACCTTCCAACTCACCAGCACTTTTCCATGTCTTTAGTGTCCTCCATCACCTGGTATTTGACTCAGTAATAATGGCCTAATTGCCAGTGAGTGGAAACCAGGGAATTACATAAGCAGAGACCAAGAGAATAGTTTTAATCTGAAAGAATTTTATCTGTGAAGTAATTGATAGTGAGCCTAGCTTTGTATTTGAGACTTACTCATTGCCAGCTATTATAGAGCGAAACAACCAGAGGGAGCTGAACAACTTGGTTGTCCTATTCAAAATTGCTTTCAGTCAGATGTGAAAGCTGACAAAAAGCTATTGTAGCTAGTAGCTGCTTGGTGCTAAAGGAAGATACGACCAGAAATTATACTGTGGGTTAAATGGCCTGTAAAACTAACAGAAAACCCCACAAGCAAGAAAAGCTTCTAGTTGTGATACTGCTGATGTTTGTTTTACATTTTTGTATTGACTAATGTCCTCTCATTTACTTGTCTCAAAATTCTTCATTAGGAGGATTTTTGCCCATTTCTGGAGTAAATAAAGAAGAGAGATGATACTGAAAGCAGTTTTGCTGCTGGGCTGTGCTCTGGGCATCAGCACGTTCCCCTTGGAAGAACCTGAAG
The DNA here is from genome assembly GCA_013397155.1 of Irena cyanogastra. NCBI lineage: Eukaryota > Metazoa > Chordata > Aves > Passeriformes > Irenidae > Irena > Irena cyanogastra. The sequence continues at coordinate 10,975 of VWZV01015465.1, forward strand.
ATGGAGGCAAGCACTGGGTGGTGATTGTTGCAGGTTCGAATGGCTGGTACAACTATCGCCACCAGGTAAGGACCACTGTTCCACATGTTGATGCTCTCCATGCTCCAGAAAATGCCAGCTCCCAGACTTGCAGGAAGGTGATAGCTGCCTATCATCTAGACTAGTTTAGACCTTCTGTCATTTGAGCAAGTGCTTCTGCTTCTTGACTCCCAGGTGTGTGTGAAGTTTTCAAAGCAAACAGCAGCAAGATTCATTCAGAACCTGCTCTTAGTTCTTTTTGTTACCACCCCAAGAATTCCCTTCCACTGCTCCTTTTTACTCTGTGATTTTTTTTTTTTTTGCATACAACTTTTTCCACCCTCTAACCGCTTGAATAAGCTGTCGTTACAGGAAGAGAAGTATTCTTCCTCTAATCACACTTCTGCATCCTGAGAGACCTGTGCCTTTTAGGGTAAATACTCTGTTACTCACTAGGCTAGAGGACCTAACCCCAACTTGCAGTTGTACAAATGATATCTAGAGGTAAACCTCATTTTGAGACATGTGTGTATTTCTTTCCATTTTTTTCCTCTTTTCATTATGCTATGAGAAGCTTCCTTTTTTTCTAGTTAAGAAATTTCTGAAGGCTGCAAATATGTTTTGAGGAGTGGAGGACATGTGGAAGGGAGTTCTTTTTAACCTGAACCAGTTTGCTGACTGTGTTCAACAGCATGGCCTCAGAATTATGTTGGCTCAACAAAGATATGGTGCACCAGGGTGCAGGGAACAAAGTGAGTGTCAGAAACAGGAGGAAAGGGAACTGGAACTCCTGAGTCTGATGCTGCTGGGAAAGCCAGTGTGTTGTGAAATTGTGGACTGAGTGTGGGTGTCACTATGCACAGGATTAAATCCAAGTGACTTAACTCTGAGTAAGTTCACGATTTATAATCAGCAGTCAGGAAACTTCTGCAGCACTTTTCCCTTGGAGAATTGCTGGACAATCCCTTAAACAGGTTAATCTATGCAAATGCTGTCTTTGCTCTAAATTTGCAGCTTGGCTTTCCTGGAGAACAGGATCAATTTAATTCTGATTTATGTGTACATTTATATATTTCTAAATGTTAGAAAAAGAGTTTGGTATATTATTGTTTTTTAAATATTAGTGTACAAAATCAGCATTTTTAAAACTGAGTTGTATGAAATATACAGGCTGATTTGCTGAATGCAGGAACTTTTAAAGTATTTCTTATTTTTAATGTAACTACCTGTAAAATATAGAGTGGCTTCATCCTCTTGATCAGTTGAGGAACAAATGAGCCTTCTGTGTCTTGGGCACCCTGGGTTTTGTGTATGTTTCTTCTCCTTCTCAGCTCACAATCAGTTTGTAACTTCCAGCACAGAGATGAGGTTAAAACTAAATGAATCAGACTGCCAATCTTGTTGCATCTGAAGAACAACTGTTACTGGCAAGTGCTAGCTCAACACTTTGACAAACAGGTTTTAGGGATTTTGCCAGCTCCTTACACTGTAGATATCACCTGATAATCATAGGAATATTACAGCCTTAATATAAACTATTCCTGTTTCAAATTAAATCTTAAAGAAGAGTTTTAAAGTTGAAATTGGGTAACAATTATGAAAATACTACTGCTGTACTTGATTACTGGGTGTCTAAATTTAATTACTGAGTTGTGCTCTTTTTGTTGCTATTGCTGTATAACCAGTCTAGCTGGCTCCCTTCCATTCTAGGAGGAGTTAATACCACAACATTTATTCTTTAAATAAAACTACAATTTTGAAGCTGTGGCTCATGAGAATTCCTTTTCTCAGTCGCCTGAGCACAGTTTTTAATCTCTCTGTCAGTGAGCCTTCAATGGCAAGTGGATCTGCCAGGTAAAATAGGGTTATGAAGAACACAAGATCCACACTTGTGTATTTGTGTCCAGCAGTGAGTGAATCTTTGGAACATGCCAGTTTCACAGAAGCCTATTAACTTTTGAGTGTGGTCATTCTCTGCAGATAGTTACTAAGTAATTCCTTTTCAATGTTAGAAAAATGAGAACAAGACTTCTTTAAATATCTTAATTTTGAAGTTAATGTCAACTAACAATGCGAAATATCTGCCATATTCGATTTTTCTGAATTTAAATACTAGGAATCTGTATTCTAAACTGCCACTTGCTTCAGGTATTAACATTCAGAAATAAGAAAATTAGAACACCAATAACAGTCCTGTTAAAGTTACAAAAGCAGCATTGTAAAAGAGTCTGTATGAAGGATCCTTCAGAATGAGGCTGGGCTCTTACTTGCATGTCCTGAGCAAGATACTATTCATCTTAACATGTTATGAAAAAGCTCGATTTCCATAAGATGCAGCACATCAGCAGCTTGTGCTATTCTGCCTAGTGGCCTTTTGTGGCCAGTCTTAAGGCCTGGTGGGAGTGAACATGTGTGGTAGCAGTGGCATGTGGTGAGACAGACCCAGCAGTTAGTCATGGGAAATCCTCTTGTGTGTGCCATGAAGTGTCATCCAGACAAGGGTGCCTTGGGTATTAAAAAATTGGAGAAATTTGTTCCCAGCAAAACAAGCAGAATGATAGACTTTTAGGGTGATTATTCAGTGGAGGAAAGATGGTACAGAAATCAGAGGAGTTCTAACAGATTTTTGAAAGCATTATGCAGACTGATCACCATGTCTTTGTGTGTTAGTGTTCCCTACCTTCCAGAGGTGGAAGCAAAAACATTTTAAGTAGTTAAATTATTTGCCCAAGTCACTTACAGTGGAACCAGGAATCGGACTTGGTCTTTCGCTTCTGTGCTTCAGAACACATAGAGAACACACATAGAAACACATGGTGTTGTGCACTAGAATCATACCTGTACTATAAGAAATCAAAGCAGCACTCCAGGATTGCATGTTTGTGTAATTTTTTGCTTTCCAAGGGAGAAACTGCAGAGGAAAATACATTGTACTCTAATTCAGTTCACCCCTGCCATCACCCTTCTTCCCCAGAACCTCTCTGACTTAGCCTGTGTACAAGTGGAGTTGTAGATGTGTTCCAGTAAGTAGTTATTCAATGTGGCTTTTTTTATTACTGAACTCGTTGCTATTCCCTACATGCAACTAAGCACTTGTAATGTCCCTTTGTAATTTGAGAACTCAGCAGACACATTTCTGGGTTTCAGTTCAGCTGTCCAGGGTACAGTTAATACATGATGTTGCATGTTTGTATTGCATTTTCATTGTGTGAGCTCCAGTTGTTTTGCATGCTGCCTGCTTCAACACAGTCAAAATGTCCCGTATTGTCTGCCACAGTAATTATCTGGTGGTAATGTGTTCTTCTGACTGAGCAACCACAAAAGCAGAAGGTAGATTACATATTCAAAAATATTTCGTACATGAAATGCTGTACAGACCCTAGGAATCATAAGGTTGTAAAGAGTTTGCAGACCCAGGAAACACTGAGTTTGCACCTGTAACCTCAAGGAATCTGAAACTGCTTAAGACTGGTTTTTTAGCTGTCAGTGGTCAGGATCCACTATCAGTACAAACCAAGGATAGAAAGATAAAGAGAAAAACCACCATATGCACTTAATATGAGCAAGATTCACACCTTGGAGGCAGTTGCTTCCACTGTGATGGCTGAACTGGGACTTCTTCCTAATCAGGATGATCTAAACTTGTCTTACACATTTATCTCATCCAGTTCCTACAATAAATTTTAAGTGTTTTGTGTAGTATAGAGCCCAGTGTGATAGGCTTACTGTCATTGCAGGGCTAGCTTGTATATTGCTTTATGCTTGTGGCTTCTCAGTTCTTTGGTGGTTTTATCCTTATTTTAGTGGTTTTGATTAAAGTTGCTTGGGCTGTGGAAGGGCTATCAGTGTGTTCCTCTCTGCTCCTCAGCAGTTACTCTGACTTCTCTGTAGCAGCTTTTCTGTTACGAGACTGGCTGCTGTTCAAGAGTACTCCCCCTGTTCCTAGGGAAAGTGGCTCAGCTCTCTACTGCACAAAGAGCTGGATAAAATACCTCTGGAAAGCTAAGTGGCATACGTGAGCAAATACAGTACTAAATGCTTTTGACAAATCTAGAGAATGACTCAACAAACTAGTTCTCGTTAGGAGAAATAGTCTGGCTCTTCTGTGAGATGAACATAGCAGCTAACTCAAATCTAAAGCTGGCTTCACATCAGATCAGAAAAAGAGACAGACGTGCTTCCTGAATACTCAAAACCACATAGTCTGTGGAAAAGCCTGATGTGAAACAAGGGTCTTACTAAAGATGGAGTGCATCCTCAAGAGAAGTGTCAGACTGAAAAAGTCTGGCAAAATTAAAATTAAAAAATATGAATTTGTATACATGTGTCTGTTTTCAGTTGTTGTTTTTAGTACTTACTGAGCTTTGTGGGTCAGAGACTGTATTTATTCAGGGTCCTAGACACTACCAGACAGAGCAGTATCTTATTCCAGGACAGTCTTAAATTCTCCTGTCTTGTAGGTAACAGACACTAAGGGTGCCTTGGCCACATGGCTTCAATTAACATTTCCTCACTGTGCTTACAAAATTTAAACTGAACTCTCCGGAAACCTTTCTTAAAGTCTTGATAGAGTTATGACTTTGGGCAGATTCACTGATGTATGTTTAAGCAAAGGAGTAAGACATGGCTTGCGTTTCAGACATAGACTTCTACTTTGTATATATGTGAGAGTTCATTCTTGTTTAGGCTGTGACATTGCAGCACAGCTGTAGTGGGAATCGTGCTGCTTTAAGGTGAAGCTGACAGTTCCTTTCAGCCATTAACCTAGCAGTCATAAGACAAGAAGTAACCAATTTCACACAAGTCCAAGCTTTTCCCTTTAGGAATTATTTATGCAAGCTTGTGTCATAAACAACTTGATTTTTCCAAAAATCCCCCCAAGCAGTTTGCTTAAAAGCTTTGTCATTCAAATGTGTAAACAGCTGTATGGCAGAGGAAAACAGAGGTGCCAGGAAAACAGGGTATTTTACTCTCTGATCCCCATGCTTTCAAAATCTAGGAGTTAATTATTTAAGCAGATCTTCCATGAAAATTTGCTGATGTAGTGAAAGGTTTAGACTAACCAGGGAGTGAAAGGCCTAAACCATGCCCTTAACAATGTCCATTTTGGAGCTACCCATAAGGTCAGCTGTGCAGCAGGAGCTGTACAGCTGCACTTTTTTCCTGTGCTGTGTGGGGCAGCTGCTGCCCTACCCCAATCACAGTCACAAAAACATGATTTAGTGACAATTTATCCAGTAAATGTTCATAGCATCCATTTCACGTGTTAAACCAGCAAGAATAGTAGCAATAAGAGATCTGGAACAAGTGAACAGCTGTCTCTTTTAGAGTGGTTTACAGGTACGGATATGCCAGAAATGTTTCTGAGAGAAACAGGCTCAAATAGCAGTGTTTGAGAGGCAGTTACACATCAACAGGAAATACTCTAGATTCACATGCACTTCCCTGCTCTAGCTGCAAGCTTTTTTACTCTGGTTTTATAGAGATTTATGTGTTTTTGTATGTGTACACCGGGACCAATCATGAGCAAAATCAAAGGTGACTAATTAGGCCAGCTAATTCTATGCAATAAACCCTAACTGTTTACTCATAACTGTCCTATTTTAGTCAATGGAGTTTTAGCAGGAAAACATGTTTTTGTTGCTCTAGCCTTTGCTGGTCATTATAATACAGCAAGTACAGTTCCCTTAGCCTTAAAAGGCTGGGACAATTCCCAAACAGGCATAAATTAAGATGGAAGGGAATTGACTACATTGATCTCCCTTCCTTTACAGCAGGGATTTTACTAGTGACTACAATTTGCTAAGAGAGGACATACTGAGCAAACAGTGAATGAACCAGAAGGAAAGAGGGGAAACCAAAAAAGCTGATAATATGCATTTAACTAATTTTGGATACTTGGCATCAGTTAAACACACCTCTAAAGTCACTACTGGCCAGGCACATATCTATGGGAACACACACACTTGGTGATTGAATATGGTGATACTGTATTGTTGCATGCCTAAGCATTTCCGTGTGTTGCCAGCCTGTAAAGGTTCCTGTCAGCATCAAAGAGGTGTGTGATATTTTGAGAGTGAGAAGGGATCTATGATCTACACGTCAATCAGTGCAGAGGAGCCCTGATTAGTGTTTTCTTCTGCTTGGGTTGGTTGTGAAAATCAAATATGTTCTTGGTCAAACCTGTGTTCTTCTGTTTCATATTATAGGCAATACCTTCCTAACTCTGTTTAACCTCAATGTTTTGACTTGTTGAGGCAGCAGCTGGTATAATGACATATAAGGAAATGGAAAACTAACTAGGAGATTGTCTGGGATAGGTGGAAGAGAGCACATACTGCTGACCTGTGAAGTAGGAAAAGGAACTGCTTTAGTTTAACATTTAGTTTAACATTCAGGGTTAGTCACATGAAGAGATTTTATTGTTGGAGAGTTCATTAGCACTGAAAGTGCCTCGCCCTTCAGAGAATCTTGTACAACTATCTTCTCTTTTCAGTTTTATCTGCATGTAGAAGACCAAGGATTATAAAGTTACAGTATTTTACAGTGTCCTTTTGGTTAAACTAATCAAAATCACTAGTACTCCTAAGTAATCTGAACAGACATTGGTCAACTTAAACAACATCAATTTGGCTTCCAAATTAGCAAATTAGATTCGTTCAACACAAGTAAACTTTAAAGCTTGCTTCTTACCTGCATTTGGAGTGTACATTTGTTAGATGAGATCTCCTCCATTAAACCTGCACAGCTTTTTCTAGCATGTGGTGGGTTATAGTTCTCAAGTTTAGGAATGATTATTAATATCCCATTAGGGCACTCAGGGACTGTAAGTTTTAAAGAAGAGAATCATTTGTGGTGGGGTTACTAAGAAGTTAGCATTCTGATAGAGTTCTGCATTTACTGTAATATCACTTCAGTGGGTGTTGTTATTTCTGCATCATGGGAAGATGGTTCTGTAAAAAAAAAAGTGCTTATTCTTATCCTGTGCAAATCAGGAAAAGAGCCTGAATAGAAATTCTGCAATTATGTTTTCCTCTGAAATCTGTTGTGCCCTGAATTTGTTGCTCTGCAGAGTAAGAAATACATAATCAAAAAGAAAATATTCCTTAACTCAAATTCTCATCTCATAGTAAAGCAAGATTTAATAAAATGTTTGCATAGATGAGATTGATAAACAATACTTGCTTAAGTTAAGGACAGTCTTCATTGCTTAGTCCTGCAGGCTTGGTGCAGAACTAAGTGAAATTGGTGGAAATCCAACTCTTCTTGTCTGCTTGGCACACTTTGGATTTATCTGTCATTGCAGAAGGTTTTAATTTTGATTTTCTCACACAATGCAGAATATTGCTGAGAACTTCATGTTAAATTTGTTATCTGGACCAAGTCTGAAGTAACTTCTGATTTCTTTTTAAATAAGAAATCAAAATAGGTAATGAGGGAGAGTACTGATCATAGTCTCTACTATTAATGCAACTGCTCCTTATTAGAGAAAGGCAGTGAGCTCTGGTTTAACCTGTGCATTTCAGCTCTCTAGCAACCCTCAGTCTCTTATATTTGAATGCAGTTTGTTTGGGCAATAGCCTGCTCTTAGGTCTGAAAAGCTATTTTGCTTCTGGTATCAAAGGTAAAATTTCTGTTAAAACTAGTAATGAAAATTTGCCTTATTTCAGGCAGATGTGTGCCATGCGTACCAGATTGTACACCGAAATGGAATTCCAGATGAGCAGATCATTGTCATGATGTATGATGACATTGCTGATAATGAAGAGTAAGTGATGAATGTACACTGGTCACTACATGGTTACTACATGGTTACTACAAACATGCTGTGGTCGCCAGTGTGTTTTGAGTTTGTAGTAGTTTTGAAAGAAAAGCCCTTAAAACCACCTGTTCTATATGCATAGAGATGTCAGCACAAAAATTCTCCTTCAAAATGTGCTCATGAGCTTTCTAAGCCTTAGTCCACAGCTCAGAATCAGCTGTGGCACTGAGGACTGCAGAGCTTTCTTATTAGAGTAAGAGATCTTAACTCCCAGGCATAACAGTGTGCAGCAGATAAATAACCTAAATTCATGAACACAGGTGAGGTCTGTGTATGAATTCCAGGGCTTCTTTGGGAGGATATTATCAGATTAATTCCCAGCATGTACATTCAGTGAAGATGGGTACAGGTCCCATTCTGGGTGACTTTCTAGAGCATATAATTGCTTTTTGTATGACACAGTTGATTTATACAGCCTCTAATTCTGAAACAACTTCCCCCAAAACCAGCAGATGTTACAGGCACAGCAGCACTGGGATCAAAGTGTTAAGGGGAGTAAAGGCTAGATTGCACGGAGAGATGATAGAGACCATCCACCTACATCTTCAGATTATTTACATGATCTGAGGTAGAATAGTTGAATGTACTCTGAGGGTAAAGACACCTGAGATAAACATATGTAACTGACTGAAGTGCAAAGCTCTTTATAGTCTGAAACCACTTAATGACATATGGTGCAAGTTCCTGTACTCTCAGGCGAGCTGGCTCCTAGTTGTTCTATGGTCATTGCATGGCATGGGGCTAATTATTCCTATTTATATTCTATTTACCTTTCAGAAATCCAACCAAAGGCATTGTCATCAACAGACCTAATGGCTCAGATGTATATGCTGGAGTGCCCAAGGACTACACAAAGGAGGTAGGAACAAAACCCCTTTCCCTGGGGAAGGTTCAGCATTATCCAATGTCTGAATAAATTCTTTCACCCTGTAGCTTACACTCCAAAATGCACATAGTATAAAGCATCAAGTTTATTCACCTGCATGGTTTGGCATAAGATGAATATAGACAGTAGATTCTTTGAAGTGAAGCATTGGTACTAAAAGTGAGCCTTTACTCTGTCTCCATGCTGACACATGAAATAAAAGAAAGAAAGGTCTTGGACTGTAAGTGTTGTAACTCAATCTGAAAAACAGCTATGTAAAACTAATTGTTTCCTTGAATCATTACAGTAATCCAATCACTCAGTGATTTGATGATTCAGCAGCCAAGTGAGTCATTAGATAAAGATACATTGAAAAGGATGGCCAGCTAAATTTGTCATCTATGCATAGATTCTAATTTTAAGAAGCTATCTTTCTAAATGAAGATTTTGTTGTTGTTTTTATGATCAGATCTAACATTAATCTTCTCAAATCCTTAGGATGTTACTCCTAAGAATTTTCTTGCAGTTCTCAGAGGAGATGGAGAAGCAGTGAAGGGAGTGGGATCAGGAAAAGTATTGAAAAGGTAAGAGAAGTTTAATTTAGAAAATAATTGCATGTAGTTGTAAATTGGCACTGATTTCAACAAAAGAATAGAGTAAATTAGAGCAACTTGAGAATCCAGAAAAAGTATTGATGGCAATTCCAGGTCCTTCACATTGCCAATGCAGTGGTTCTAGTTTCTTAAACTATGCATCACAAGAAAGCAACTGCTGATATTTGACTGATTAAGGTATAAAAGTTCTAGAGAATAGAACAGTATTAATGCAGTATTGATACAGTATTAATACAGTATTAACTGTATTAAGGTATTTGTTATTTAGACTATTGTCTTTTGCAAGAATGGCAATTCTAAGAGAGTGTGGCTAAACTTTGGAAACCTCTGGAAAGGATTTTCCAAGGCTTGTTTTAATGTACGTGAGCAGTTTTATTAATCAGCTGAAGACTTAGGTCAGACTCAGGCCAGACTTAGCAGTGAGTGGCAGAGGTACAGAGACAGCTTAACCAGCTCATCAGCTGGAAGAATTGCATGTCTAATCCCAGCCTTGGTCTTTGTAGCACGTGTACAGTTATTGAGGCTGAATAGAAACCATAATTCTATTCCTAGTGAAGTGGAATTGTGGTTTACAATTAATGCAAAAATGTCTTTGTGACTGGAAAAGTAATATGAGCAATTAAACTTGTAGGTGATGTATTATGCTTAAATTATTTGTAAACTAGGTTACACAAATGATTCTAAGTTTGGCAATATTCTAATATATGAAGAATAATAAAATAAAGATTGGCTAAGTGGAATGTAAGATTTATAATTAATGGTAGTTTATAAAGGCTTATATAATTTAGATTATTCAAGAATTTAGTTAATATATTTCAAGGCCTAATAAGAAGTCTTCTTGGAAGGATACCTGATATCATTTACTCATTTTGCTTCTACAGAGTTTGAGATGTGAAAGTATGATGCCTCCTTACTAAGTTGTGCTATATTTCTGACTATTGGTAAAGAGCTATATCATATTATATTTTTCTATGTACAGGAATTACTGTAAAACCTTTTAAGAATTTAAATTTGACCATTTGGAAGGACTAAACTTGTTAAAGAAAAACTGTGAAGTCTGTCTTCATCTGACAATTGATTTTAGAGGCTTAGCAATGAAACAGAACAGAAGAATCTCAACCTGGTACTGAGGAGAACAATAAAAAAGAAGGAGCAGGACAATAGTCAAATAAGTTATTGCTCTGAATTGTTTGAACTTCATCCTTAAAAGCTGAGGTTGAAAATTATATATGCAACACATATAGGCAAAACATTAATAAATTACTGCACATTACCAGATTGTGCTCTTCTAATATCTGGAATGAGTCAAGAGGTGACTATGAAGCAATTTTTGTTTTAAAAAAATGTATGCCTGAACACACCTCACTTGTGAAAGCTTGATGTTCCCATTCAAACAAGGGAGTAGCTGTGCAGAGGGCCAAAGTCTCTTAATGTACTCAGGAACAAAACTTGAACCCACAAATAAAAGTCTGAATTGTTTACATTCCAGCTTGGTCGAATTTTTTGCACTTAGGATCAAGAGCAGGAAGGCAAAAAGTAACACCCACCTTCTTTATTAGGCTCTGTTTGAATTTTCAAGTGGCCTAACTTTTGCTGTTGGGTAGGACAAGAACTCAATTATCCTTTCCCCAGGAGTCTTCCAGATGGACTTTCAGGTGGTCCCCCTAACCAGTAGGTTACTGGCCAAACAAAAGGCTGTACAATGTTTCCTTGAGCTGCTGCAGTTGTACCTGTTTGCTGTGAGGGAAGGGCAAAAGCAAGTAAAGATTTCTGGGCTGGTACGGAGGAGCAGAGCAGGGGCTGGACACTCTGTCTAATCTTCTTACACATTTTATATTTAATTGTCCCTGAATACAGTTTAAAAGGAAAATTCCTTTGCAGATCTGGCTGTTAAGACAAGACCTTTCTGTCACCCAGACATGATCTGTTTGGTACAGAGTGGAATCAGACTGTACAGCAGACTGTACCACACAGATGTGAGGGTGTCAAAGCCTGTGAGCTCTCAGTGCTCAGCTGACTGCAGAGCCACTGGTGCAAATGCCAGCCTGGCCTCAAGGGTGCCTGTGGACATGCACCAGTTCCTCATGGAGCTGTAGGCTGACCCTGCTTGCTCATCTGTGTGGCTGATTGTGGCCAAAGTAATCCTTACACATACCTAAGGGTCTTAGCAAAGAGGTTTTTATGATTTATCCATGTGTTATTGGTACCTTGCTATAACTTAGTTATAAAAACATTCCTTTTTTACCAGACTTCTACAAATGCCCACAGTATAACCAGTTCTTCACACAGCCATTAAAAACGAATTGTGTTTCCACCATACCCTACATAACAGCCCCTGTCTCACAATCAGTTTGCAGTTTGGAATGTGAAGTGTGATTGCCATATTCTCCATGTTTGAGGGACTAGCCTGTATCTCTGTTTTCATTCCTTTTGTGGGCACTCATCTCCTCTGATAAGGATCCAAACTAATATGATTGGGAGAAGAAAATATTACCAAGAGGAGGAGGTCCTTCAGCTCTGTTATTTTCAGATATTGACATGTCTTGGCACTGAGAAGCAGATGGTTGTTGTTGTGTTGAAGATTTGGTTGGAGTAGTTAAAAAGACTTCGTCTGCAATTTTTTCATTACAGTGGTCCCAAAGATCATGTGTTTGTTTATTTCACTGACCATGGAGCTCCAGGACTTCTGGCTTTTCCTGATGATGATGTAAGCATGTTGGGAATAACATCAAACCCATCATTTTAGTGACATATTAAAATAATAACTAATAAATGTAAAACATGAGAATATTTGCACTGCTATATTGAGGGGAGAAGTCGAAAAAGAGCATTGTTCTTCTCATCAATGTATATTGGATTTTTTCCAGTTAGAATATGTAACGTTCAGTTGAAACTTAAGGTATGTCCTTCCATAGTTCACTGGACTTTGGTCCAGTGAAGTCCAAGCAGACTGTTTCAGACAGGTGCGACTTGGCTTTCTGGTGCACCATACATATCCTCTGGGACCATTGCTCATCTTTTCCAGATGCAGGAATGTTATACTTCAGAAGGGCAAAGGACTGGATAAATTTATTGGGAAAATAGTGTGCATATTCTCAACAGTTAGTATTTATTCTTAAGTGAATCGTGTGTCTGTTGAACATAAGTGGTTTTAATACAAGCCTTCTTATTTTACAGCTTCATGTGAAAGACTTGAATAAGACTATTTGGTACATGTATCATCACAAGAAATACCGAAAGGTAAACAAGCATACCAGAAGTTCTGAAATTTAAAGAGTAGCTGGCATGGAAGAGAGATGTTTTTATTTCAAGAGTTGATTCAAAGTAGGAAGAATCTATTACAGGAAGTTAAATTTGCATTAGGATTTTGCAGTTAAAAGGATTGATCTGCTCCAAAGTTTCCATAAATAGTTTAATTGTTTTTGCAGTCAATGTTACTATGTAGTGTAACTGCTGTTTGCTAATGCTGCATATTCTGGCTAGAAAAGCCACATCTGTAACTGCTGCACCCCTATAATTTGTACCTGACTCTTTCTTCCTGTGCTTTGTTCACTTCAGACTTCACTGTTATTACAGGAAGTTTGTATATACCTCATGTTTTTCTTACAGTTACTTATATAGTTTAAAAGACTGTACCTCTTGTCAGAAAAAATTGTGAATTTATTTCATCACTTGTGCTGTTGAGCAGAAAAATTACTATTTTGAACATTTTACTGGTGCTTTTTTTAAGCGGTTTTTTGTGGAGTTCTTTTCCTTCTTTTCTTTTGTGTGTCTGCTATGGCTGACTGTGTTTAGGAACACACAGCTGGCATCAGTTCCAGAGATGCTGCATTCAATACTAACACGTTGCTGTGCCTATAGAGTGACTGCATATTTGATCTGTGCTTTGTACAATAGCCAGTAGATCCCTGCGGATTCTGTAGAGATGAATTACACTTTTTCATTATTATTCTTTCCCCTTTCTACAGAGTTTAATTCCTGAAAATGAAAATTGTCTTTTGTTTTGTGGCATTATTCATAGCTTTTGTTTCAGGAATAGCAGTACAGGCCAACTAGCTACAGTAAAAACACCAAACAACTTTTCTCCATTTCCTCATGGAATTTCTTAAGGCCTCTGATTTATTTTTTTATTTTATAGATGGTGTTCTACATTGAAGCATGTGAGTCTGGATCTATGATGAATCATTTGGCTGATAATATCAATGGTGAGCAATCAGTTAACTTAGTGGACTTAAATATCACAACTTGTCACAGACCTAAACAAATATTGACTGTGACAAGAATAGCTTCAAGGCATGTTTATGTAGAATTTTACTGGGGGAGCACAAGAATGTAATACTTTCCATTTACAGGAAGTTCCTTTTAATAGAGTCTTACAAAAGACTGAAAAGGCTTTCAGTTTCTTGGAAATGAGAAGTTGAAAAAGTATTTCTTTTCAGGAACCAGATGGTTGCCCTGGTTATACAGACTTTTCTGAGCCTCAGCACTGCTAACAGGTGTGAAGTTCCTGCTCTCAGTTTCTTTGAGTAGCAAAGCAGTTGTGAGACACCACTGCCAGGTGATTTTGCTGCACATTTGCACAATAACCTAGGACGTGGAACTCAGATTTTTCAGGGTTTCCAGGTTCTCTGCTGCAGAGCTGGAAGCTCAGCCTTGATTGGGGTGAGGAATCACAACCTTTTGAAACATCTGTTCCATATAAGGGAGAGAAGTGCTTGCTCCTGTGGTTTTGAAGATGTGATTGCCGAGAACACCAGCCAGGTGCCTGTCCATGGCATCCTGGGTGTTTGGCCCTGGGTATGCTGCCTGACACCCACCAAGATTTCTTACAAACAGTTTTTGTTTTTTACAGAAATTTCATGTTGACAATTGTCCAAGGCAAATGCGCAGTATTTTTCGTCGTTTATTCTGTCAGAAATCTCCAGTCTGAGGACTCATATTTTACAACCAGCTCTGCAGAACTTAAAAAGGCAGAAAAATGAAAATTCAAAATTGACAATTTATCTATTAGAGTACAAAGTTGTCTTTGGCAGCTTTCACTGATGAGCTAAAAAGTTTAACAGGTTACTTAGTAAGCATTTTGAAGGGTACTAAGAGGAGCATTTTACTGCGCTGACAAGATTCAAGATTCTTTTTACTTTTGTGGTTTTTTTACTTTATGTGCATTCTGAGTAGAAACAGCACAATAGCTCTATATAATCATGGAATTCTTTCACGTTAAAATATGGATTTTCCTTCAGTTACACAGCTATGCTATGTATTGACTTTGGTAAAAAGCCAAAATTGCCATGCCTGTCAATATGTGTTTACATTATTTCTGTTGTCTTAGAGATGACTTACTGGGAACACTGTGCTTGGGACAGATGTTGTAGGTTTATTTTACTTTTGTCTCAGTGTAGAGCATTATCCAACAAAGTATATTACTTAGAAGGTGGCATTATGTGGAAGTAAAGATGATTTTTAGGGAATTCACTTCAAGTTTGGAGGAAAGTTCTCATTGTTGTAATAAAGAAAATGAATGTATAGATAGAGGTATAGATAGCACAATGTTCTCAGGTAGTTCTTGAATAGTAGATTTTTCCTTCAGGCATTTTTTTTTAAACACCTCAGACCACGCTTGGCAGCAAAGAAGCACAGTGGGTGCTGAGAACAGCACTGAGGGTGACTGAACAGAATGATTAACATGCTTCTTTCCTTCCTGCTATTTAGAAGTAAATGATTGATAGGCAAAATACTTAGGCAAATATATTGTGTGCAGCTAAGTATTAAATCATGGAGGGGAGATTAAGAAAAAAAGAAGATAAAAAACCCCTTACTGTTTGTATTACAGTTTATGCAACAACAGCTGCTAATCCCAAAGAGTCATCTTATGCATGTTACTATGATGATGAAAGACAGACTTATCTTGGGGACTGGTACAGTGTGAATTGGATGGAAGATTCAGATATGGTAAGTTACTTAAACAAATTTTCTTCATTTCATGAAGAAAAAGGTCACTAGGATTTTAAAACATAGCTTTTTTACAAGATTTGTGAAAATACTTGGCTTTATGTGAGAAAAAAATCCAGAAATTAAGTTGGTAAAAGTATTTATCTAGTACTCAGAACCGTATATATATATATATATATATATAACACCGTATATTTGTTTGGGCCACTGAATTTACTTCCAATACCAACTTTCAGAAATATTACTGTCTTTCGTTATTTATAAGATAAGAAAATATCCAACTTCTAGTTCCAAATTCCCATAATCTTTATTTGTTAATCTGAGACCACATCTCCAAATGTGTTAAATAAATTGGGCAATTCAGTAAGTTGTATGTCTGCTTCAGGGCTGCTTAAATACAGAGCTGTGGCTAACTCACTTAGTATAAAGGAGAATAGTGTTAATGAGACAAATCTGGGATTTGTATGCTAGTCCACTCCCTTCTTGCCCATTTGCTGGGAGATAAGATTACTAAAAGTAATATGAGAATATGCTGTCAAATCTTCTTTTTAGTTTTTACCTCTATGTTTTTCAAAGGTTGTATTGCTCTTGTCCTATACTTCCTTCTACTCACTGGCAGCTAAGACCCTTTTCAGCTTCCCTTGCATTTTTAGAATAGCTGAGTTTAACTATCTTTGACCTCATGGAACTTTCTTCATGCAGGAGGATCTAAGAAAAGAAACACTCCACAAGCAGTTTCAGCTGGTGAAGAAACGCACCAACACCAGCCATGTGATGCAGTATGGAAACAGAGTATGTACTTGACAGGGCTTCCTGCTCAAATGTATCTTTAAGCCTTTCTTACCCTATACTTTCATGCCTTAAACCAAACAAATCTAAACAAAAAACAGCTGTAAACTGGCAGGGTTGATTTAGTAATTTTTAGTCATGAGCTATTTCTCTTAGAAAACCTCTTGGCATTTAAGAGGTGATGATCTTGATGCTAAAGGAAATCAGTCTTGCATATGCTTTAATCCAAGAAATCAGAGTACAAATTGTCCTCCAAGCTCTGCCAGTGATTTGACACTTTAGTAAAGTATAAGAAAGGTATTTACCACTTCCCAGCATATTATGAGCATTAGTGAAATGTTAAAAAATACAATGATCCCTCAAATGGGAAGAGCTAAGAGGTGATACAGCATTTACAATAGTTCCATTATGCAACAGTTTAAATACTTGTTTTAAAATATGTGCAGTTACGTAACCTGGTAGCCTTCTTCCCCCCACTGAGTTTTGGAAATAAAAGTTCCCTGATTTTTGGCAGCCTTTACCTCATTGTATTAAAAAACCCAACATATGCATACACACAGACACACATACCTACAACCTGTGATCTCCTTTATTTTCTCTAATAAAACAAATTTAGAGAGTTAGGTTTGCATGGCAGACAAAGACAGAACTACCTATTAAGGGTGATTGACAGTTTTCATCTGCTTACTTTTTATCCTTCAGAGCATCTCCTCCATGAAGGTGATGCAGTTTCAGGGCATGGGGAAGAAAGCTATGCCCATTTCTCTGCCACCTGTGGAAAACTATGACCTGACACCTAGTCCTGATGTGCCCTTTGCAATCATGAAACGAAAGCTGATGGCTACCAATGACATTTCTGAGGCTAAGAAGATTGCTGCAGAGATGAAAGCATACCTGGAGGTAAGGAAAGAAAAGATAATTGCTCATCAGGCCATATTAATTTCTATCCTAAGCAATGGCAGAAGGAAAATCCTTGAAAGTCAAAAAAATTACTCTTCAGATTGGTAACCTCTAGCTGATGGTTTATTCTTCCTTTAAAATTCAGTGATCTGTTCTACAAGGTACATTCAAGGTAGTAGTGATTATGTAGCCAAAAGGCAAGCAAATGCAAAAGTCAGTCTCACAGCTTTTATTGACAAGAAATTCCTCATCTGTATCCATAGGGATTCTTGTGGGGAAGACTTAATCTTTGGTATTAGAGAAACTCATGTCTCAGTAGAACTGAAACATCCCAGTAGAACTGAAACTGAAATAGCACCTGCAGAGAATGGAAGTCAGTATTGGTGTTGGTGGTGCTTTTTCCCTGGTAAACAGTGGAAGGATGGTAAGTGATTTTGGGTTCCAGGAATCTTCACTTGCTGTCAGTTTTCATTTGAGTGTAAAGAGACAAGTGCAAGAGACTATGCTAAAAATAAATGGCAAAATTTGATTCCCTAAAAAGCCTAAAACTTAAAGGAGGTTTAAAGAAAGAGAAATTTCATCCAAAGTCTTTAAATTAGATTTAGAAAAAGCATGCTTTAAGTTCCTTTTGTTTTACATATAGGTGAAAGAATTCATCCAAGAATCCATGCAGAAAATAGTCACCGTAGTAACAGGATCAACAGAACAGACCAAGCAGATTCTGTCAGACAGACTGACCATCAGCAATTATGACTGTTACCAGTCAGCAGTGAACCACTTCAAAGCTCATTGCTTCAACTGGCACTTACCTGTGGTAAGTCACTCATTGGATATAACCTGATAAACAGGCCAGAAAAACTAGCACAGTCATAGGCACATCTGCAAAAATCAGCTTTTTTTATTAAAAAGCTACCTTGGGGCTGTCATATACAGATTAGATTTGGAGGAAGGGTAAGTAATGCTTTTGGAAGCAGGGAACCGTTTTTACTACACCTTTAGGTAATCAAGAAGTTTACTAAAAACAACCCCAAAAGTAATCTCTAATTTTTGCTAGTTAGTGTTGTTGCTTCAATTAGTTCCCTCCCTAGAAATCCCAATGTTAAAAAAGTCATGTTGTATTTCTGCTTGAAACATCTCTGCTGACAAAACAGAAACACAACCACCATGACTGTGAATTCATAATCTTGGTGCTGTATTATGATATAGTAGTATGCATAATTCCTTGCAGTAGCCTCACTGCTATTTTTATTGTCTTGCTGAATTCTTCAGAACCACTTTTTATTTTAGGGTCTTTATTTCTGTTTGCTCTTCATGGGATCCCAGTTGAGGATCAAGTCTTGTTATTAGACTTTGGATAAGAGTAAGAAAGTCCTGATGTCAGGCAAGATAGCCTCTTTAGTAGGACTTTTTATTTTTGTTCTGTGGGATTTTAAGAATGTAATAGCTAGATGGTCTTGCATACAAGGTCAGTGTGCAGCACAGGTGCTACACATTCAAAGAAGTTGAATTGCTGAATTGCCTGAAGTTCAAAGAGCAAAGTATGCAGAACAAAGATCCATTTAGTCCAGTACTAGATCATCAGTTGAACACCTTAGATATTATAGCATCTCTAAATTATTTCCACCATTTAGTCTGGATAAACAATATCTGCTTTTCGTCACTGAAATTATTAACAATGTTTGTTTATTTCAGTATGAGTATGCACTGAGACAGCTGTATGCCTTGGTCAACCTTTGTGAAGGAGGATACCCCATTGACAGGTAATGAGGTTCCCAGAAATGCCTTATAGTTTTAACTGTGGCTAACAAAACCAAAAGCTAATAGGTAGATAAAGCTTAATCCTAAAAGCTTCTCACTTGTTCTGCTCTTGTTATGATTTTGTCAGTAAATCACTCTAAATTTAGAAATGTTTAATTTGACAAACATCGTTATTAGTTCCCTCCCACTCATAATGATCCATGTCCCCATAACCCTTTATTTCCCATACTGAGCCTCAGGGGAAATGACAGCCAGTCAGAGGATCCCACTGCCCCACACAACATCAAACAAAACAGCCTGACTGGTGCAAGGGCGTTGCCCTGTAACTCCTGTATGAGCTTACACTGAAGCCAGGTTGGGAACTGCTGTGTTTTCTGTGCCACCCCCTCAGCTCCTGGCTCAAAGCACCACAGTACTGCTGGGGAATGGTGATGAAAGGGAGTATGGTGCTGTGTCCTTCATGTGTGGGTAGGAAAGCAGGGAAGTAATGGTCTAGGCTGACCCCTGTGGTGTGCAGTAGAGCCAAGGGCAGCATGGTGTTGGAATTCTGTCTTAGAAATTTGTGGTAGAGGTTGGGATCCCAGCTTGTGAGTCATGCAAGAGAAGTAAAAGGGAGAGAAGAAAGCAAGAAGGGTAGGGAATGTAAGGATGGACTGGTAGTTCAGAGAGTGTGTACATGCAACTCAGGAGGTGAAGAACTGCTGCCCCTACTCCTGGTGGCAGCCCACTGCAGTCAGTTTGGGAAATAGTTTGAGAGCAGAGTATCTGAAAAATTATTCATCATTATTGTTCTCTGTTGCAGAATATGCCTGGCCATGAATAAAGTGTGCCTTGGGTATTGATGGAAACAACAGTCCTGAATGTAACCCTTACTACAAGTGATAACTTTTTATAGCTGTCATAATCCAGACTTTATGTGCATGCAACCTGGAGAGAGTCAGACACTGTACTGGAACTGTGCTGGGAGCTGAGCCACCAGACCATGAGCAGTGCAGCACTTGCCAGTGCTCTCCCCTGCATCCCTACCTGCTGACAGCCTGCTGCTTTGAGAGAGGCATTTTGGCAGACCACCTGGAGCTTTCAAGATGGATAATTTTTTTCAAAGCACAATGCTTTTAGGAATCTCTGGATGAACACTACAGGCCACCTATGTGATAGCTAAATCCATCCTAAATCTAAACATTGAGTCATTAATTCTGGATTTTTTTTAAATACTCTTGCTAACTCTTTTTAAAAAAAAGTTAATGAATTCCATTACAGTGACTAATTTGCAGATTGGTTGAAGAGCAAAGAAACCAAAACTTGTTCTTTAAGTTTTAACTCCTTAACAGTTTAAAGAAATGAGTTGCATTTGGGAGGTATTTGATGTGGACAGCACAGTTAAATGTTGAACAGTAAAAATCTTTGTGAGTAGAAAGCACTGTTTCCCAAAGAAAACCATAAATATCTAATGCTGTAAATTTAGCACCAGTATGCTGTAATTAATTGTGTATACTCACAAATGTGTGGGAGGTCATAGAGTACAGCAATTGCCTATGAATAAAAATAAAGTTGACAGTTTCATCCACCCACAGTGCAAAACAGTGTTGGACATGTTGTGTCTTGAAAATTAAGGAGAGGTAATTAATTCTATGACATGCATTGCAAAGTTAATCTGTCCCTGTAAGACTTCCATAAGGCAGGTAATCTCAAAAACACCCGCCCAAGGAAACTAACAAAACCCAAAAATTCTAGCCTAAAAGCAACAACAAAGCATGTAAAGCCCCATATCACACTTGAAGATGCCACTCCTTAGAGGTGACTCAGTAAAGGACAGGCATGGCAATATTAGAGGTTGTGAACTGATCCACAAAAGTTCCAGGTTGTGCACACCTTTTTACACGTGGAGGCAGGATACAGAAATATTTCAGAGTTATTTTCAAACAGTGTGTTGAAATACACAAAT
The DNA here is from genome assembly GCA_013397155.1 of Irena cyanogastra. Taxonomy (NCBI): domain Eukaryota; kingdom Metazoa; phylum Chordata; class Aves; order Passeriformes; family Irenidae; genus Irena; species Irena cyanogastra. Next base: position 31,635 of record VWZV01015465.1, read on the forward strand.
TACCTCATCTCCATGTGAAAAGAATGAAGTCTGACGAAAACTGAACCAACATCGTGAGGACAGAGAGAGTTCTGGGTAGCTCCACAGAGAGGAAAGGGATTGTAGAGGTGTAACTGCTACTTTTACTTAAAGAAGGGGTAAAGCCAGGAGGAACATGAGCACTGTCTGCTGAAAGAGAGAGAGAGATCGGTCCCAGAGCACAGCTAGTGTCAGGATGAATGCAAAAGGTAAAACCCTATGGAATTAGGCTTTACTGAATTAATAGATGAAAGTTTGCACCTTGGGGCTTGTTGAAAGTTTGGCTATGTGCTGCATTTGAGTTGCTTCTTGTTTCCTCTCAGCTGTAAAGCTAGGGTTTTTTTAGCAGAAATCTGAAAATAAGAGTTTGAAATTCATGACTGCCTGAATGTGTTGCAGTTGTTTCCCTGATGGCAGGAGGAAGGTCTGGTCCTACAGACAGCTCTTAGTCATTCTGACTGCTGTCATGAAAGAGAGCATACCAAGAACTCCCAAACACTTGGAAAGAACAGGAGAAATTATTCTTTCAAAGTCCTGTTTGAATATATACATTCAGTCTGCTGTTTTACTCATCTCTGCTTTTAGAGTTGTTCTCTGCCCTAGAAATCCAGGCTGCTTCTCAAGCACTTAGCATCATCAATTCATAGGTTTAGCATTTTTTGCACTCTTTATATATGCCCATTTTTCTGCTGAAGTATTCAGAAGAGGCTTTTCTGGATTTTCACATCTAGAATGCAGAGCTTAAAAAAGAGGCCCCATGTTCCTCATAGATGGTGTCCTTTTATGACCAAGAGTCTCCAGCCATAGTACGTAGACCTCAAGAAAGTATTTATCAGATGAGAAATCAGCTGCTACCATGTTTTTATTTTCACACATCACTGACACCCTGGTGGCACTTGTTATCATCATGTGCCCTGACTCTCCTGCAGACCATTATATCTCTGAGGATGCAAATGTGAGAGTGGGGTTTGTTCTCTTTTCCTCTTGCAATTGATTTCTATAGTGTCACCATCCTAAATGGCATACCCCTTCCCTCAGGTATGTGGCAAACTGAGAGACAGACACTGAAGATGTCTCTGTACCCACAATGCTGTCTTGAGATGGAGCAGGTTCTCATCCATGCTCTGAATTTTCCGTTCATATCCAGAGACCCATTTTGTTTTCAGTCACTCGGGGAACAGCCTCACAGAAGAAAAAAATCAATAATCTTCACTGCACTGATCAATACATTTGTTTTAAGGCCTCCAAATGGCATCACATAGACTTACCACCTGCATGGCAGGCTGTTTATTTTGTGATGGTAATAGAATCTAATGAGAAAATAATTTTAGGATTGTGCAAGGTCAGTCTTACGCCAGAGTATCCTGTGGTGAATTGGGCAAGTACAGTCACCCTCACTCTTCCTGCAGGTATGCAGTTGCTCAGCCTATCATTCCTAGAATGTTGGGATGCTGGAATGCAAAATATGGAAAACTGTCAGGCTTCTAGGAAATTGTCCCCACCAGGCAAAACAGGGCAAAGTTGAGGCTGTGTTATTTCCAAAAATAGCAGAGGAGTTGTGTATATCTGTAGCCCCAGGGAAGAGTGTCGTGCACTGCAGCCAAGGTTTCCTGTCCTCCTCCTCTGTGTTGCTAGGAATGGAGTCCAAGGCCCTTTTCTGACCCATGTGCCAAATCCACTGTGTGTTTCTACCCAACATCCTGCTGCACAGGAGTTCACTGCCTTTCCTTGAGAGGACCGTCAGGGCAGGTCCATGATGAGTCTACAGTACACTGTGTGCTGGCTACTTCTGCAAACTTAAATGGACACAGCTTTGTTGTTTGTGTCACAGCACCAGTAACCACCCTCCCTTCCTTACCAGCAATAAAGCAGAAAGCAGTTCACCCGTGTGGAGATAATGCACTTTTTTAGATATTCCAGTAAGCAGTATTGTTTTAGCTCTCTTCGAACCAAATTGCATCTTATCTAATGAGGACAGTTTAAGGTAAGTGCTGAGCACCCGTGGCCATCTCAGGACAGGAGGCTGAAGGCCTCTCATTCTTGTGCCCAGCCTCTGCCTGTGTTAACAAGGGTGGAGGGGCAGCAGAGGAAAAGAAAGCTTAAGCTGAAGTGCTGACTTAAAGCAGCATTTTCTGCCAAGATCTCAGGCAATTCTGAATCAGAAGCTGTTTCCTTCCTAGACCCACAATACCCCAAAAGAGGCAGAAGACAATAAAAGTCCTACAATTCTGCAAGCCTTGCACTGCAGGCAGAGCTGGCCAGTATCCCACACTAGCAGCACCCATGCTGGTGGGACAGACAGGGGCTGCATGGCAGCTGGATAGGAACAAAACATTTTTCACAGTGCAAGGTGTTCAAATGCTGGGCTAGGGCCACAGGAAGGCTGCATGACCCTGGAGACTGCAGCATTGAAAGGATGAGGCTCTGAGCAACCTTGGGTGGCAGCCCTGTTTGAACAGGGTCACCCCCAGGGGTCCCTGCCAGCCTCAATCACTCTACAAGCCCACAGTAAAAAGCCAGTCTTGTGCCAGATTTCAAAGTACAGTTGGTGACTGGAGCATGAGGAGGCCCAAAAGCTCTTGAATTCAGCATGGAAACTTACTTTGATCTCAATGGCTTTTATTTTAGGATAAACTTGACCTGCCAGTGTAATTATTTCAGTGAATTATTGACAGATTGTGTCACTGGGTGCAAACTGGTGCTAAATCAGCTCTGTGCATATAGTGGCCACACCAGCTGGTTGTTTCTTTGCAGAAGTTGCTGGGTTCAGCAGGTCTCCCTGTTCCTCTCTCTCACGCTGGGATCCTTTTCTTGTAAGTCAATGAGTGATCATTGCACAATGTTTCTCTGCAAATGAGTGTTTGAAGAGGCCTTGGCTGGATTGCACAACCTTACTTGGTCAATACCTCCTGGAACACTCCTGTCTGCTGAGAGCTCACATGAGGGCCAGCATGTGAGTCACAGCATGACCATCTTGACTAACCAGGGGAGGCCACAGATCACCAGGCTGGGCTGCTTCCTCTTTGCCTGGACTGCAGCATGAGGAAACCCCATGGAAAAACCAATGAACAAAATCCCATGGAGTGTTTAAAAATGCCCATTTCATTCCCACATTTGACTTCTTTTTCTCACACCATCCAAAATATCAGATACTCGCCCAAAGCAGTGCAGGATCCTGGGCACCAAGGTCCAGAGGAAGGGACATGCTGAACTGCTCCAGCAATCTCCATGCCGGAGAATCAGCACTTTGCCAGGGGCACCAAAACAAAGGTAAGTTTGTTCCAGGCTGTTTCTGTGTGACTCTGGTGCAGGGAGAGCCTGAGTGCTACCACTGAGCTGTGAGCTCGGAGAGGCAGCATCCTTCTCTGTCCTGGTCATCCAAAATACCATACGAGTCATCTCCCAGTTTATGTTCCCTGACAAGGGACAGCTGTGGCCACGTCACCCCTGTACTTCAGAGATGTATGTTTAATGAAATGTTGCTGGTAGTTTATATGATGGGACCAAACAAGCCGGTTGCCCCACAGCCTCTGAGCACGCTCTAGTCTGCACGGAGCCCTAGCACAGGGATTTCCTTCCAGGCAGCTCGCAGCCAGGCACAGTAATTTGCATTACTGTCAATAATCTCTGGGTTTGGGAGAGCCATGGCAGCTCTTGCAAATCAAATCAGAGCTTTGCAGTTGTTATGCCAGAGGAAAACATTGAATGTGCAATTTGAGAAAAGCCCACATAAATTCAAAGGTTCAAGGCACTCCTTGCATTTCAAAAACTGGAATCTGCAGGTCTGATTTTGGGTCTAGACATTAGTAATTTAGGTCTGATCCCATTCAGATTGCAGTGATTCAGCACTCTTTCCACAGGCTCCACTGACCAGCTCTATATCCTGTACTTCTCTGTAGCCCCAAGACTCAGATATCCCAGGACACAGTGAGGTGCTGGAGTGCTTCACTTCATCAATCAGTTACTTGACCTTGGCTGGTGCAAAGTCCAGTTGTTGTGCAGAAATATCCAGCAGATCAGTCCCAGCTTCTTTCCTTCCATGATTCTACTTTAACCTCTTACCATCAGATTACTTTTAGGCTCATTGACTGTGAATGTTACAGTAAAATGATAACCTGATCAGGGCAAGTATCAGGGGAACATCAGAGGAAGCCCCAGTTCTGGATATCCAGCGCCTCCCTGGGAATGGGGACAGGCTGGGGACCAGGCTGAGGGCAGGGGAGGTGGAGACCACTCCTGCTGCAGCATCACTGGGGCATGGGCTGACAGTCCTGGGAGGCTGAAGTGGGGTCCTGGACCATGGGCAGGGTGGGAAGGCACTGGAGACAGCCACACCTGTGAGTGCCCTCAGGGCCCTGAGAGCAGCATTACCTCCCAGATCCATACTGGAAAGTTGTGTCTCAGGTTTAGCCCCAGCATCCCAAGTGCCACCCTGAGAGCAGCCCAGGCTCCCAGCAGGAGCACACAGCCCTGCAGATGGATGATAGCAGCATGAGGGAGGGCTTCAGCTCTGGCATCCTGCAGATGTGCTGCCCAGAGGCAAGGCAGCTGCACGCAGCAGAAATAACCATAACTTTGGAGTCAGCTGTGCTGTCACACACTGCAAGTTCTGCACATGATATCCTCAAAAACAAGATTGCTGTTATTCACTGTTCCTCATTCTTGGTTGTTGTCCCTTCCCAACAAGATGTGCACACAGCCCACACTGGCAGATGCACAGCACTGGTTTGCTATCTGTATGCAAATTTGGCTACAGCTGGGGCACATAGACATGGACATTTATTTCAAGCCCCAGAGACTGAGAGAGGGACCAGCTATATGTAATACCTTTTTATCCTTGGAGCTTCTGGAATAAGGCAGAGACCTTGGGCCAAGTGCCCTAAAACTCTTTTGAATATTATTGTGAGGAAACAATAGCAAGTTTGAGTAAAACATCTTTTTGTACTCAGAGCTTTTCTAGGCCTGATTCCAAGCTGGTGGAGCTGCAGTGGAGGTTACTGGCTTCCTGCATGCAGACAACCCAGTATTTTGTGTTTGCAGTGGGAATCTTGCCTGTATGAGGGCACCCAGAAGACACGGACCTGTCTTGCAATTAAGGCTCCTGCTTCCATTATCCAATCCTGAAAAATTGTTTTCAATTTTTGCATTGGTTCAATATATTCTGTGGGAATTTGTTCAGGGAAATTTAAGTCTGCAATGAGTGAATGACTAAAAGCACAGGTAGAAAGAAGAATTTGAAAGTTCTGTCTGCAACAGCCTGAATTTATTAAAGTAATAACCTGGTGGGAATTACAACTAGGATAACACTTGTAAAATGACAGCCATGTAAAAAGGGATTGGTATTTAATTCTACCCCCTTTTGACTTGCAAATTTTAATCTGGTTTGTTATACTGGGCAAATTATGAAGTTCTTTACAAAGGCTTATTTTAAAATAATTGCACCATTTCACACATTGAAATAAATATACAATTAACCAGACACTATCAAACAACCAACGTGAATAAAACTGCTGTACATGTAAAACTGATGGTGAAGACTTTCAACCTTTAGGAAAAATACATTGATGAAAATGCCTATGCTACCTGATTAGAGTGACAGGTAGAAAAACAAAAAAAACATATTCTTAGTGAAAGTACAGGGTCATCTTGCACTGTTTGAAATTACGTGGATTTCAAAGGCAAAGACATGTTGTTGACAGCAAGACAGAGATGGAGTTCTGCTACAGGTGGCAACCCTATGCCACTGAATACATCAAGACAAGACCCAGTTTATTCAAACTGGGTGAACAGATAACGTAAGGCACAAACACAGTCTTACCTCCAAACAGACTGAGGTGTGTGCAGGCCTTTCAAAGGCCTTTGCACAGATGTGATTCACACCTGCCATTGTTTATTATAAAATAAATCTCCACCTTTTTGCAAGATCTCTGGATTTTCTCTACTGTTCATTTACATTCTGCAGTGTTGCAGCTGAGAGGTTCTGAGGCTTGATACTTCAAGTTTTCCAGAGGACAAATGTTCGCCTGAATGCTCCTTTTACTCCTGCAAATGACCTCTACCAAGAAATGCTGTGTGTTCAGACAACATCTACAATCAGCCCATCTGCCCTATGTTGAAGGCCCCACTCCAGAGGACTTCCCAGGTCTGCAGATACCAGAGGATCTCACAAGGTAAATTATCCAGATCTTCCAGGATGACAGCAAAACCAGAAAAAAAGCAGCCTGGTCCTTAGGAAAAGTCTGACTCTTTGACAATTGGAACTGGTGGGGTTTTATGGTCAATTGGTTTATAAATAAAATGGAAATCTTTCTTGGTTTCACTCTTCAGCAGGGAGGCTTTGATATGGTGAGGAAGGGCATCTTTGTCCAGCTGCAGCCACTGGTCATCAACATAAACAAAGAGTCCATAGTCCTTGGGATGGGACACTTCAAACTTCTCGGCACACTGCTGGCTCAGCTGCTCAGCTGTGGTGTCTCGACGGGAAGCAAGTGTCCTTGATTGACCACTGATTTCCAGAAAGAAGATGCAGATGAAATCCTGAGGAGAAACATGAGGAGAGACCTTACAGTTAACACAGTAACCTAGGACTGAAGGAGGAAGAATTCAGTCACAAAGCTCTAGCTGCCTAGACCTCCCCAATATCCTCCAGTCATTCTCCAATGTCCTAGTTATTCTCTCCTTTCTTCCCTCTGACAGGTTCTGAACCAGCAAATACTTAAATAAGCACTTTACCAAAAAATTAGCACCATAAAGACACTGAAATTAAAGCAGGTTTGTTTTTAATTTTAGTGAACATTCTTAGAGAATGATCTGCAGGTGGTTCATTCTCCCATCTTTTTACAGCTCCTGAAAAAGGGGTTTGCAAAGAAGTGACAGACAAGAAAAACAGACCACAAACGTCAGAGATTTGCCCTGAAAACCCCCTGTTTCCCAGAAATGGGATAGAGCTAGCAGTGTGGTGACCTTGTATCTTCACAATACCCAAACAGCATCTTGAGAGTGTGTCCTCTGAACTTCCTTCATCAGTAAGGAAATAGCAGAAGTTATGCTAAGAAGGCTGAATTACTTATATCCTGTTTCAGGCAGTAAAAGCTGTTGTGACAACTTTCATCTTGCCAAACACATAAGGAACAGACTCCAGAGAGCTTTTGGTCACAGTGGAACCTGTGTGTTTAATTTGCATCTGTGAACTTCAAAACAAATCCCAACAATTTTGTTCAGAAAATAATGAGGTTCCCTGGCAGAAGGGGAATTTCCAAATGTGTGGCTTCCAAACTACATTTAAGGAGTATCACTGCAGCTGATTAAGGCAGGCAGAAGGCTGGGCAGAGGCCTTCTGAACATATCAGCAAACAGTTTAGCTCTGCCAGAATGGGCTTTCATGTCTCTGATACTACCCCTCATTCAAATGGGTGGAAAATGGCCCTCCAGCTGCTGGAGGTGCTGGGAATCTTCTGGGGAAATGTGTCATTGCTTGCTTAGCTATTATGCTCCATGCTAGGTACTTCTATGAGCTACTGCAGCCAGAGCAGCACTCAGGGCTGGATGGATATTTGCTGTGTCTCATACACCATTCACAGTTTCTGAGATCATCAGGACTGGTTTGACTGCAATATGGAAACCTGTTCAATTCCATGCCTTCACATGGACTACTCTCCCCAACTGGAGACTTTCCCTTGGTTTTCCCCTCGGCACGCACAATTTTCAGTTCTGCACTGTGAAAGCTCTACAGAACGTGAGACGTGGCCTTTGCTGCCTCCCTGTGGGTGACAATTTGATCACAGCACATGGGGCTGGCAGGGTATCCCGCCTGCCTGGACCAGCCTCACCACAGCTGGAGGCCTAGAGCACTCATCTGTCCTGGGACCTTCTCCCACAGATGCACAGGGAGATCTTTGCCAGGCTATGAACATCGTGGGCTTCAAAACTAACCTGACCTTGGTGGGTCTTTCCTGCTGCCAGACAGGCTCTGGAAGATGCTTGACTGACTGGCTCTTGGGATGTCTCAGACCCTCCTACAGCTTTGTGCCATCTAGAAGCAGCCCTGCACAGCCTGCTCACATCTCAGCTTAGCCCATGATTACCCCAGGCACTAAGGGTGATGATTGAGAGGGGCTTCTGAGTCCCTACCACAGCTCCTGCATGCAAAGGCTCCTAGCACGCCTCCTTTGAGAATGAACAAAAAAATCACTTTGCAGTCATATTTAAAAGTACAATATTATATGGGTTCTTCAAGATTTCAAAATTCATTTCACAAGTAGTATGTATTTCAAATGTGGTGTGGTTTTTTTAAGATCTGGAAATCTTGCCACAGATGTACTCTTCTTTTTTAATAGTGATTTCAATCAGTTTCATTTTAAAATAATTGCCATGTTAAAGATTTCTAAGCATGGAGAAAGCATGCAGGCTTTTCCCCTAGGATATAATGCCAGGCACCTGCACTGACGAGCGGGAGGCCCGGGCCTTGTTCAGCGTTCTCCGTCGCTCCCAGCGGTGGATGGAGTCCTGAACCTCCACGCTCAGCTGCCGTGTCACAGTGATTTTGTCATAGTTCTTAATATGCTCCAGGACCCCGTAGGTGGTGGTTAAATAATAGGAGCCTGCAAAAGATGAAAGTCTTGTATGAACATCACACCTTCACGGGCCATTCGGCCCCACTCCCACCCTGCCTGCCGATGCCCACACGGGGCAGGTGTCTGACCCTTGCACTGCCTGTGCCTTGCCGGAGGGAGTGCAGGGGTCACTGGTGTTCACCAAGGGAAGGACACCGTGTGACCAGCGTCCTCCAGCCCCTCCTGCTGCTGCCCAGACTGCAGAGGCTGTAGATGTCCTGGGAGAGAACACAGGTTGAAAGGAAGGAGTTATAACAAGTGCTTTCACAAACAAGCCCTAGCCACAGATGTTCGTTCATTCTTTGGGCCATGGCCATCTTTTTGTTGTGTTTGGTAGGGTCCATGCAACAGGTCTGTAACTTGGGCTCCTAAGCAGTCCCCACGATGCAGGGAGATAGAAATAATAGTAGATTACTGTAGGAGAGGCACGAAGCCTGGATCCAGCCCCCTCGCTCCAGCTACACTGCTGGCATGTTTGGATTTTGGGGCTCCTGTGGGCGCAGACCTGCAGGAACAAATCATCCTCTGTTCCTTCCATTCTCTATTGATTGCAGAGGCATTCCAGGCGTTCACCTGTAATTCCTGGACTGTTCAGGGCCGCGGGATAAATCTTGGTAACGCAGAAAAACAGACCAAAGTGTCAAAAGCTCTTTTCCCTCAGAACCCCCCGGCTGCTGTGGAGCTGCTTGCAGCAGGAAATAAATAACCAACTGCAGCCACAGGGTGGCAGCTGGGCCATGGTATAAACCGGCTTCAGCCCCAGAGGAGCAGCTAAGGCCTGCCGAGGACAGAGACGCTGCTCTGGTTGCAGGCAGCCCCGAGCTAGGGCTGGTGAAGTGCCGCTTCCCCAGCTCGCCCTCAGCTGGCAAGGGCAGGCTCGGGCAGTCGGCCCGGGGAGCTGCAGGGCAGCAGCGGCGGCGACATCTCCTGCTCCGGCCCTGCAGCCGCGGCCTGCCAGACGGGGACAGCTGAGAGCTGCTCTGGCGGAGTTCCACCCCAATGCAGTGCCTCTAGATGGCTCTCGCAGATCACTGCTGAGCCCATGGTCAGAGCGGCTGGCTGCTCCAGGCAGGCAAAGATAGCACTTGATTTTAGAGCAGTGTTTTTAGAGCGCCTTGAAAGTTTGGTGTGGGAGAGGAGAGACCAAGACACTGCCATCTGAATTCCTGTGCTCTGGTGGATCGATGAGGAGTGTCCTGCAGTTTCAAAGGTTTTTGCCCAAAACACTTAATTTTCTTTACTGTCTCCCACAAAGAGGTGCTGAGAATAGACTAAGAAGACCAAAAGTGCCACTTTTCTCCTCTTAAATGCAGTTACTACCCTCCTTTGTCTGTCATTCAATATTTCTCCTCCTCTGGCTGAGTCAGATGATGGGACCTAGAACAGGGTGCATACCTTCCCTCAGAACCCTGGGAGGAAGAGCTCTGAGTCCTCCACAACAGGAATTCATCACAACTTTTTAAATAATTACGTTTTTGCCCACTCCAATTTCTTTATTTTCATCCACTTGTTCCCTATAATCTGTCCTTGCCTTTGACCCACTAAGCAGCATCACCATTGCTATTAAATGAATTCGAAGTATATTTTTCATTTGGAGGCGAAACTGAAGTGATTTTGTATATTGAATTATGCAATTTCACAGTTTTCTCACTTGTGTTTTACTTCTTTCCCTTTAATTTCTGTACCTGAACACCTTTTGGTATTCAACTTTGAAAGGTCTAACTCAAGCTAACTTTTGCCAGTTCTACACTTTGCAATCTCAGAGCTGTCTTCACTGAGACATTCTTCCCCACTCCCCCCCATCCCCCATTCCTCATATTTGCAATTACTCCCGCTGTACTTTCTGATGTGGTTATTCAGTCAGTTTGATTTGGAGCTCCCTCACAAAATTTCCCCTTTTGACTGGAGTGCACATTTCACAGTCTTGCATCTTTGAGCTAAGAGAACTTTCAGCCAGCTTTGCTTTCTGTATCCTGAGCTCCCCAACCCAGATGGCTTCAGTAGCCAGCCTGGTAGTGGCCCTTTGGAATGAAGAACCTGTGTGCAGAGTAGTCATCAAAAGTAGCTTGGTTATGTCCACAAAATGCTGTGCTTCAGCCAACATTTTTTTTCTGCTAAGGATTCTTTTCAGCAGAAAAACCAGCCAGTGCAGGAGCACCTTACTAATGTACTGTATTGCTACTAATCACCCTATTAGTACTTACTTTTGTCCCACTCTGCACTGTGCTGGGATGACATGCTAATTTTCAGACTCACATCCTCATTTAATATAAATAAAATTAGTCTGCTGTTGTTCATCCAGGGCTCTTTTCTAGAACCTCAGTACTTACCAAAGCAAAGTCTAAAATAAACCCAATTTTATTGGTTTAGTGACTGCTTGGTGATAAATGATCTGTGTTCTTAATTCCAAGTGTGTAATTGTCACTTGGAAGCATGTGATTTCCAGGCTATATTTTAGAAACTAGAGGCCCACAGTTCCCTGGGGTATTTATCTCTCTGATAGCAGAGGTCTTTAGTCATTTCCAAACTCAATATTACTCTCTATCTTAACTTTATTTTCTCTTTCTCACTATGGTGCTCATTCAGAGAACATTGTCAGAGGGTTCACTCAAATTTAGGAGTAGAGTGGCCATGAGAACAGAGCCCTCAGGCATACAACACAGTTTAAGAAATGCTCTCTTTTGTCACTAGAATAAATAAAAGTATCCGCACAATTTTTTGCAGCAGCTGTTTATTTTTAGGACAAACCTTCCAGCTTTTCAGTCTTTGGGCCAAGGAACACAAGATGTCTCTGTTTAGGTTGCTAATCCAGCACCTCAGCTACCATTTATGATAAGTCCCTGCCTTTCTAGCTTGTGTCTTAAGGCATTGCACTGCTAAAAGGAGTTAAGGTGTTTGGCAATAATTTTAGAGCTTCAGATTTTAAAAGATTGTCCAAAGCATTATCGACAAAATCTAGCCAGAGCCCTGCTACCCCACTTTCACAAACACTGAAATGAGACAAATGATGATTTCCAAAGTGAATATTCCATGAGCAAACACTGTGCTCTTACCTTCTCCTAGCTGCAGAGCAGGGTCCATGAGCTCCATCATATACTCCACATTCAGAAGGACTTCAGTCAAGTTGCTGCGGGCCAGCACATACATGAGCACAGGGAGGAAGTCGTCTGCACCATAGGGCTTCCCTGAGTGAAGAGAAACACAGTGTGGTCTGTGGTCCTAATAGCATCACAAAATCATGTTCCCACACAACAGTGTCAGATTCTCACACAGCGAGTCCTGTGCAGACTTTAGCTTATGTTATCTGAAGAGTTAAAGCTCTAAAGCACCAGCAAAGAAAAAATGCTGAAAACAGAACTTGCTTAAAAGTAAGTACTTAAAACTTATTTAAAAAGTAAGTAAACTTGCTTCAAGCCCAAAATAGGGTTTCGAAAATTAACTGGAGAAATATAAACTTAACTTCATTGATCACAAACAACTGGCAATTTTTGAAGAGTGCAAAGGCTTCCAGCTGGTCCCTCTGATTTGATACTGACATCAAGACTGCAGTTCAGGTTGGCAATATTAGTAGAGAAGTTGTCTACATGCATTAGGGGTATTTATTCTCTTAGGCTTACTCTATGTGATAACAAAAAAACCAGAAAACAGAATTTAAGACAGTGGTTTTAGGACTGAGGACTTCCATGCGTTTATGTCTCTTCAGAAGGCAAAACATCACACTACATGATCCTAATTAAAACAGTCTCCCAAGAGCTAGGATCCAAGAGAAATCATCTTTCTAACTATGCTGTCTAGCTAAGAAAACAGAAAGATTTTCACATTGGACTTTAACCTAGTTTTTGAAATTGGTATGCAGCAGAGGCTCAATATTTCCTGTGCTTAAAACATTAATATCAATGAAGTTAACAAAGTGATCTAATATAGTCTGTAAGAGCTCTTTAGGATCTCTAAGGACAAAAAGAAAGCATGCTAACAGCCATAATTATAAATAATTACTACTTAAAATAGAATCCAAACTGAAGCTTCCCTGCATAAACCACAAAGAACACAAGGGTAACTTTTCTCATTTGAAAGATACTTTCACTTTCAACCAACATGTAATCAAGTCATCATGGAAAACCCACAATAGCAAGTTTCTTACCAGACCTATCTTCCCAACATTCAGGGTTGACCATTCCTCTTAACCTAATCTGCTTTCATTCTGAATGTCTTTCCCCAGACTGTGGGGAGTTTTTTCTCACCTGTGCACTTGGATATGTTGGTTTCATGGACTATGTGTGTCTCACTTGAGAACTGCTTGTCTCACCTCAAGGAATCAAAGCTACCCTTGAAGTAGTTTTGGTGAAATTACGCTCTAGCCATTTTTGGCCCATAGCACACATGCTCTTCCATGGTAGGGCATACATTCCTATTTCTCAAATGTTCCCACTGACTTATTTCAAATATTTGCCATGAGTCAGATTTCTTTTTTTGTCATTCATAGCTGACGCAAATTCTCCACTGGCAAAGAAAGATGTTCTTCTGAAGCCTCAAATAAACATGAGCTTAGCCCCTGATTTAAAAAAAAAAAAAGTGTGGCTTTGAAATAAACCCAGTAATACATCTAGTGAACAGAGGGTTGATCCATTTAAAACAAAGAGTTAGAGAATGAGAGATCATCAGGGCTGTAATTCAGTCTGTTTCTAACAGAGCCCACACACGCCACAACATAGACTATTTATTTAATGAAAGCTGGATTAACGCTTTCAATTCTGATTGCTTTGTTATGGCTGCTTCTAGTTAAAAGACACAGCCTTAGGTCTTCAACAAAACTATAAATGGACTTCATTGTTCCATTAACATCTGGATGGACATTTTTTGTCTGTTGTTCCCTTGGCTTATGTCTCTGTGAAAGCTTTAGCTCTGTGAAGGGTCTAATTCATTACTGTCATATACATTACCTTAATACAAGCAGCTTAGTATTACAGCTGTTTAATATTTTCCAGGAAAAAAAAAATCCAACAAAACTGAGACATGAAAATGTAACAGAAAAAATTCACAGCAAAAAGTCCTATTCTCCTTTTGCTCCAAGTACACCAGAGGCCAACAGATTTAGTTCTAGTTCAAACTTGTATAAAGGAAAACAAAATTCCAAAGATTTGTTAGGGTCATTTTCCCCTTCATCAAAAACTTCTTCTTTGTGATCTAGTAGTTATTGACCAGTGGTATGGATAGAATGATTTTAGTTTCCTGAAGGCCAAGGCATTTCCAGTGCAACACCAACAGCAGAATTTCCCCTACTACTTCTCTTTCATGACTAATTCATGTAGTGTCTGATAAGGCATCCAAGAAAGTTGCTACTTCACAATATAAATTCATATTCACTAGAAAAAAACCCTAGGTGGTTGGTTGGTTTGTTGCTTGGTTGGTTGGTGTTTTTTTACATGTCACCAAAATAGACCATGAACAGAGAACAGACTGACCAACAGATGCAGAATGGAAACAGCAGCTGGAAACTAAATAATTCTATGTCCCCATTCATCAACTTCTGGTGTCTACAGAAGTGAAAGTTAGAGGAAAATTCTCAAGAATGCCTACAGAATCTTTCTGTTTCTTTTTCATTGTCTGAGAAGTGGTTGTATGTACAATCAGGCACGGAGACAATTATTTTTCATGCTGTTTATCTCATTTCTATAAGCTGATTTAGCTGCTCTGCCCTCCACTCCTTGGTATAAACTCTTCCCAACTTTAAGACTTCATAGAAATATTATTGGACTCCCAGCTGTTTATATGCCTTAAATCTGATCTACAGTTTCTTTTTGAGTAATAAATTCTCAGCAGGGATGTCTGACTGAAATAATGGAAAGAACACATTCCATATGCTGTGTGCTCACAACCCATGTAAATTACTAGACACCACCTTAATCCACCTGTGGCTATACGACACCCAGTTTTAAATACCCACATCTGTAACAAAAGCTGGCCAGCAGGAGCAGAATGTGTCAACAAGGGAAAAGTAAAACTAATCACCAGTGATCTAGCTCTGACTTCATGTGTTGCCACAAACCTCCAGTGTGACCAAGGGCAGGTCAGGCATGGTATATTGCACCTTGTAGGCATCTTAATAGCATCTCTGCACTGACTGCACATGGAGCCAAGGAGAAGTGCCTGAGAGGGCAGGACTCTGCTTCTGCCCTGTTATCCTGGCCCCTGCAGGTTCAGGGACCAGCTTTGACATGTACAGCCATCAGTCCAAGCATGGCCCTCAGGTGCTCTGTGTCTCAGTCCATCCATGGGGATAATAGGTGCTGTCAGCAACTCAAATATGACCAGGAGTCTACAAAGATGGATGAAGTGAAGCCTATGAACCAAGATACCTGAGAGGTTGCTTCAGCACTGTATAACCCACATGCTTCCTGTGCCATGAAGGCACCAGGGCACCAACCAGTGTCCATCTGGGAGCTGCAGCAGGGGTATTCTCTGCAGGCTGCTGCCTCCTCAGCTCTACTTTCAAGCTGGGCCTGAACCAAGTTCCTAGACCTGTGTGGCTTGCTCCATCTGTGGTCTCTCACAGTAGGGAATTTTTGCAGCTGACAGAGTTAAATCTAGCTCTGACCCTGCCACTGCTCTCAGTGACAGTGAGACTTGGTTTGCCTGTTCAAGGTGGTGGTGTCCTACTCCAGATATGACTTGCTTGCTTTATTTCCCCTTCTTCCCTGCAGGGTCAGGAAACATTTATTTCATAAATATCTCTAAGAAGCTTAAAATAAGCCTTCTCTTCTGCCACAAACTCATTCTATTATGTTTATAGCAAAGCAAATATAACGTCAGCTCCTGGCTGGGATGCAGCACTTGAATAGATGAGTATTAATTAAATACATGATTTAAAGCAATTGGAATTCTGCCCAAGCCTCCATAAAGAAATTACAGCCTATTTTAACACATTCATGCATTTCTTTTCTCTCTGTGTGTATTCTGAAAACCAGCAGACAGGCGTGATGCCCTACACCTTGCTCTAATATTTTACAAACACTAGCTTGATGTCTAGAAGCAGGTCCCCACAAAATATGAATTTTAGCCTCAGTTTGAAGCTGGGAAACCTGAGGTGCAGGAAGGCTAACTGGGATTTGTTCAAGATCCTAAGAAAAGCTTGTGACTTTCCTTCCACACACTAGCATTTTGCTGTCTCTTGTCTATCCCATACTATTTTCATCAAGGTTTAATTTCTGATATAGTGAGTTAAGTGAGTTAATAGATGCAGACAGCATGAATTCACTTCAAAAATGAATGGTTTAGACATCACAGGAATTCGTTCCCCATGAAAAATTTGAACTGGCTTTTTGATTCAAATGTAGAAATTGTGCTAGATGGCAGAAACCCCAAAATCTCTAGTCCATCAGTCTTCATTAAAAGTAACTTAAATACTAATATCCTCTTCCAAAAGATATCAAAGCAAACCTGTTACATATAGCTTTATTTTCCTTCTCAGAAGTGAGATATGATAATAAGCAGTATAATGGGATTGCTCTGACAGCTTTAGGAGCTTCTAGCATGAGCTCTTCACTGGCTGCTGAAGTATTGGAGTTCAGTTTCCTTTCCACAAGCTCAGCTATCCCACTAAAGACACAGCTTTGCTTTTGCCAACTGCAGAGCCTTATAGGAGTGCATCAGGGCAGTTAATATCTGGCTGCTTAGTTCTGTAGGGGTGACAAACTTCATTCTAAAAGCTAAGGAAGAGAAATATTCCAATGGAATATATGTCCTCTCTATCCTCTTTTTCCAAAGGCAGACTATGCACATTATCCACGTAAAACTACGGAACAGAAATTATTATATCAGATGTTTTGGTCACCTAGCCAATTCCATAGCTAGTACAAACTATAGTTTTGAACGATGTAGTCCAGCTGCCTGTGCAGTCCAAAGATAGTCCAAAACCGAAGCTTCATAATCTTAGGCAGTTCACAAGTCAGAAATGCTGCAGTAAGAAAATTGTACCTCCATTCTTATTGAACCTCCTTTGAAAGCAGTCTGCCCATCTTTCAAACTTTCAGCCTAAACTTAGAGCTTTCCCATCCTTGATCTTCCTCACTCATGGACTGATCAAATTTGGCCTGTTTGCCTCACAGACTGTCTCCATGAACCAATGCCTATTGCTGCTTTGTTTTTCCATCAGTTCTCTTCCACAGTGGCAGCTGCCAGGAGCACGAGGCTGGCTGACCCAGGACACCACTGCCAGTGCACACCGCACGTATCGCAGATGTGCATCGTTTCTCGCTCTACAGGTGTCACTTGTGTTTTTGACAGAAAGCAGACATGCTCATTCTACTCATATCACACAAAATACCTTCAATCTTTTGTCTGAGTAATGGTATTTCTGGAAGACACATAATAATTAAGGGGATTTTTTTTCTATATAACATTACTGTGCTTCTACATAAATTGGCTATGTGCCCAGCTGTCCCTCTACATATTGCAGCATGCCTTCCAAATGTAAGAGCTGCATGATTCCTGCCTCTTACTTTTTCTAGTGCCAAAAAAAAAGCCAGCCATTTTGTGGAGCATGTGTTTCCAAACTCTTTTTTTTGTAAATGCATTTTATCCTTACTAACCATTTCTAGTATTTTTAGCAGGCAGGTTACATATTTTCAGATGGTCGGTTATATTCTTGGACGCACATGTTTCAGTTATTTAAGTTTGCATAGAAGTTGGAAAAGCTCAGTGAGACATCTCAATACTATCATAATTGTGCCTTTGGTGAGGATTCATTTACTAATATCACTGCTTACACAGTCCATATGAGCATCTGAACCAGGGCCCCTTAATTTCTTTTATAGCCAGTAATGAATTAATCAATATTGTCACTGGAGTTTGCCTTGAGTCATCTCACTCTAAAGCAGAAACTTATATGTAGCTAGATGAATCATCTGGACTCCATGGACTGACTCCACAATGTGGGTGATGGGAAGCTGGGCATGATTCCCCTCTGTGGCCACCTGCAGCGAGATGTAGCCAGAGATTAGTCCGACCTCAACTCTATCATGGAGATCAACTCAGTGGTCTCTTGAGAGAAAGGTGCATGGCTAAGACTGTGAACTTGCCGTCCTAATTCCTTGTGATGAATCACTTCCACAAGCTGATTGCCTTCAGCTTGAGGAAGAAATGCTAGTTTAAACCAGTTTAGGATCTGATCAGTTCAGTTCTTAGTCTTTAAGGATCAGGGATTTCACCCACAGCCAATTTATTAGGCAGATTTTGTCATGTAGTATGAATTGTAATCAAACCAAAGATCTCCTTTCTTAAAATGTCTTGATATACATGGAGTCAGTCAAGGCAGACTTTAAAGTTTCATGACTCTTTCAGCATGGCAAAGATGGGCATCATCACATGTACAGATGTTCCTGAGTACACCTGTGTAAGCTTTAAAGGAAACGTGGTACCTCTTGGGACATCCTGGCCAAACCTGGACTGCTGTACATGGGCCTCAAAATGTAAAAAAAAAAAATAATTGTATTTTCATATGTGTCTGAAAAGAAAAGGTGCTTGATTAGGGGTGTTTGCATTTTGGTTTGAGAAATGAAACTATATTCTTAGGTCAGCTCATCCCATGGCCAGCCTAATGGGAATAAAACCTGGCCTGAGCTGACAGATTGCAAATTAAGCCAGACAATACAAGTAGTTTCCATGTTATTGAATAGGTAATGTTTCTGACAGAGGCAGACTGATTTTAGTCCTGCAGCAGAGGGAATGATTTCACCTGCTCTGATCTTGGAAGAGGAGGGAACTTTCTAATTGAGCAGTGGGGAAAAGGAGCAAATAGGAGAAGAGGCTATTGCACAGGAAGCTGAGCATGGCCTCTGCTCTTCCTGTGTGAAGAACACTATGCTGCCTCATGGCTGGCTGAAAGCAAAAGGGGCCCTGTGCTGTTGCTCTTGAGATGGGCAGAGAGCAGAAGGAGAATTCCCACCTGCTGAAATCTGCTCTGAGCAGCCCACAGCATGCTCTTCTGCATGCCCCCAGCTGGAATTCCCTGGTCAGAAAAATATTTCAGGTTGCTGAGAACTTATCTTTGCCACTGGAAAATGAAATTGATCTGAGTTCAGTTCATTCTGTGGAAGAAGTTTCACACATTTTTCTTCTAAGTGGGTCTACAGGGTCTTTCACTCAATTTCTCTCCAAGTCTGCTGTTTTCCAGGAGTTAGATACAGCATTCTTCTCCCCTTAGCCTCTTTTTCAGCTCTGAATTAATTGGGGTACATTTCCATAATTCCAGGCCAGTTTTCTTCTGGCCAAGCCCTGATATGCATCACTGATCATGTGTAAGGGAGAGGGAACTCGAGATAAGGGAGAGGGAACTGGATGCACAGGGGTGAAATCAGCTTCCAACCTACAGCCTTCTGGCAGTAGTACTCAGGATGAGAAAACAGCTGAACTGGCTGAAATGCAGTGCTTTGGTTAGTGTAGCAAACCACAATGAAACCATCTGATTTCATGAATGTCAAGATTTTAAACATGTAGAGGTTTTCAAATTATTTTCCTGACTCCTCATTTCTCTTATATAAAGTGACACAGAGAAATTCAACAGAGAAAATCCAGCCCTGAGCTAACTAAGAAGTGATGTGTACATGTTATATCACCAGCATCAAAAGGAGACCATGTGGGTTTTATTGAGGCTTGCAAGTCCTTGATCTAAACTAAATGTATTCTCAAACTTCACACAACTGTTTTAACAAAGTTACAGCAAATTCCCCTACACGTGTCCAAATCTCATAATACCTGAAGACAGTGAGAGGTCCTTTCTACCCTTGGGTGGTTTCTTGCTCTGCTGTTAATGTGTCTAGACTGGTTGCTGAACCTTGCTGCTTACTATCCAAGA
Source organism: Irena cyanogastra (assembly GCA_013397155.1). Taxonomy (NCBI): domain Eukaryota; kingdom Metazoa; phylum Chordata; class Aves; order Passeriformes; family Irenidae; genus Irena; species Irena cyanogastra. The sequence goes on from VWZV01015465.1 coordinate 51,117, forward strand.
GATCACCTTGAGGTGAGGCTCAGCAGAGGCATAACAATCCCTGTATGAATGCTCCAAGGCTGTTGCCAGTACAAAATAAAGCAGAACAGCTAAAAGCAGCTTCGATGACTGCGAGTTCTTGAACAACCGCAGGTTATTGCAAATTAATACCTGGCTTCTCTCCAAATTCAGGCATGGCTGGTCATCAGCTCCCGGTACACAAAAAAAGCTCTTAAACTGGCGAGGCAGATTGCTGGAGGGAGGGCCTTGCTGGTCTATCTGCAAAGATGCACCCTGTCTTGCATGCCAAGGGTTTAATTTCTGCATTAGTGGTTGGCCTGAGGCCCGTGTTGTGTTTATACTCAGAGAACATACTGCCTCGCACAGAAGAAGTGGCTTTTAGAATTTACTGGAGCATCAGGAATTAGTAACAAATTACTAGCATTCTGCATCTCCTCCTCAGTTTAGGCAAAACTCTATAAAGGCCAAAGACCCATTCCTAGAATTTACCATTTCTCTGCTGCAAGCTGGGACAGAGCCCTGAGAATATTTGGAGAGCTCTGTGAAGACCTGTGCAAAAAGGATATTATCCATAAAGTACACACTTACAGGTAAGTAGTTTTTGGAGTTACAGAGCTTAAAGTTAACCATGTAACATCTTATACCAGTCATTAGAGCAGAGAACTACACTAACCATTCCATTCTGAACAAAACCTGTGAACATCTGATACCAAACACATCAACCATCATTACTATCTCCAATGTGAATATTGCCACGCCAGCTGTATCATAAATGCTGTTCCTTTGATACATGGAGAAAGACCCATGGTGGATACCATTGCAGTGGGAGTCCTGTACCTGGATTTCCCTGAGCCATGGAGTCATAGATGAGTTTGCAGGTCTTCAGCAAGATGGCAATTTTCTTTTCTGGAGAGTAGGTCTTGTGCATGGTTGTGAACTTGTGAAGGATCTTTTCCAGCACAGCAGTTTCAGGCACACTGGTTGTGATACCCAGGTCAGTGGTAGTTGTGTTTTGTATCACAAGTTGGTTCTCTTTCAGCTGCTGTAAAGATCCATCTTTATTGTGTATTTCTTTTAAGGAAGAATTTATGGCTTCCTTTAAAGGTTTCAGGACACATTTGTACAAAGCTGTCTCAGCAATCACTTCTGCATAGAGAAGGGAAAATACAAAAGCATATATTAAATAAACAATAAAGTAGTACAGGTGCCAGTAAATGTCCTAAGGAAGCATATGGTAGGTTATTCAAGCATAGCTGTGAGAAGGAAACAGAAATCACATCCCAGAAAGTAAACATTTCATTACCAACACTATCCAGAAGTCCTACATGGGCTTGAGACGAACATCAGTGTGTAGTCTTTGTCACTGGAGCTGTAGGAGACCTCCTGCTACCAGCAGTCCCTGCTCTCTTTGCCTGGCTCCTGGCTGACCAGCATGGCATTGCCAGGCAGCAGGAAAGCCAACTCTGGGGAGAAAAGAGGAATCTCACCTAACTGTGATTTTTTTCACAGCCCTGCCCTTACAGATGCCCAGATGCAATTTGTCTCATGTCCCTTCTGACCTCTCCTTCTTACTTGTTTGAGATATTTACTTTGGGATGAAATTATTTGCACCCTCAAAGCACTCCTTTCTTTCCTCAAAGCAGCTGTAGCCACCAGCTCAGAGACGGACACCAATATCTGGTCAGAAGTTTCTCATTGCTACTGCACAAGAGACTCTAAATTACTGATCCTATAAGACACCTCTTATGCTACTGTGGAGGAAGAAATGGTATGAATGGGTTGAGAATTTGCTTAATATTTGGCTGAAGATGAAAGGAAGCATAAGAGACTGTGAGGAAATCTGTTTGACTCCTAGAAATCAGAAGCAGAACTAGAGGGACTGCAAAAGATTCTCTTGCTGCACTGAGGTGAAAAGGTCATTGGCAAAAGAGTTCATCTGCTCAGGCAGTGAGGAATGAACCATAAGGTAGTAATATTTATGTATTAAAAACGCAGCTATTTTGAACAACCCAGAGAACCAATCAGCCTGAAGCAGGGCAAATTCAAGTGGTAAATCCTCCAGTGAGAATCCCTTTTCTCCACAGAAGAAGACAGTCCTGTCAAGGCTGACTGGGCTACATCATCCTGTTAAGGAACTGTCAGTGAACTGGGTTAGTTACAGTGCCAGAGCCAGGCATGTCTGTGGGAAGGTGGTGGGATACTTGCACACATACAGATCTACCAAGCATAACAAAGACACTTCTTTCTTCCCCCTTTCCACTTTCACTAATCAAGATTCAAGACAGACTTCTCTGTGCTGTCCCCACACTCCCCACCTTGAAGAAAGGTTATTAGGACAAAGACTGAAGGTGTTACACAAGGTGCATGAGAAGTGAAACTGCAGGTTTCCTCTCCTGGCTATGCCAGGGGCTGGCTGCAGGTCTGCTCTGCTGGGGATCTGCAGGATCATGTGAAGCCTTTGTTGGGGGAGGAGGAAATCAGCAGAGCCTGCTGAGACTGACAGTGGACTGCCTTTTACTCCTGGCTCACCACTTAGCTGAGTCCCACCTAATACTGGAGCTGCAGGATCTCCTGGAATCCCTGGTCACTCCTGTGGTTCACTCTGTGTTCTGGGTCTTTCAGCTCCCAGCTTATTTTAAGCCAACTTAAGGATCCACAAATAGCTCTGCATTGTTTCTCAGGTCCTCAAGAAACAGTTTTAAGCTTTCAAAGGAGCATGTGTGTGCGTGCATGCATGCTTTTTCTGACTGTACAGCTTTCACTGGGATGGAAAGTCCTACAGCTCTTTTTATATTCTCTCATGGCTATATGTTAAACAGACCAGCCCAGTCCTTAGCAAGGACAGAACTAGCACATTATTCCATCATGGGATATGAATGAGAAGCAATGAAACACCTGTAAACAGTTAAAAATAATATTTTTTCTCCCCAAAGGCAAATTATATCTATGGCAAAGAGGTAAACACTTCATTTTGGACCTGGCAGTAGTCTTGCAACAGACATCTCTTCTGTACCTCTGAGCCCTGAGGAGCATAAAGCAGAATCAAGTGACTCCTCCAACCTGCCACTCCAGATCATCCTAGTCTTGTCCCTCCCTGTGAGACAGTGATTGACCTCTAAGCTGTATGCCACATGCACGGAGTTCTCCATCCTGTAGCAGAGCAGTGGACACAGAAGGCAATGGGAATGCAGCTGTGAAGGGGAAAGTTTTCTTTTTGTGTTTCCAGTGAATTCAGCTCTGTGTGCAAACCTAGGTGCATAGATAAAGACACACACACACACACATACACACACACACACACACACATACACATACATGTATGTCTCTCACCCACACAAACATACATCTTTTCTGCCTAAACTCTTCCCTTTAAAACAATCATAAAGGGATTTTCCCCCTCATTGGTCTCCAAGTTTTAGAGCTGTTCCTCCAGGTGCTAGCAACCACAGAGCAGACTTCAAGTCATGCTGCTCAGGTTTTAGGAGATGGTTTATAATTTTGTAAAGCAGAGCCTGTGTCTGCATAATTCTTTCTCCCTCCTCACCTTCCCAAACCCTGCCCAGGGATGAATAAACCACAGTTACCTACCTAACTGTTCCTCGGTGTAAGAGGCTGGGTCTATCAGAGATTTCAGCTCAGTGCTCTGCACTAAGTAACTCTTCAGCTGCGTCATCATCAGCCGGATCTCTTGTAGCATCTCTGTGCTGGAGCTCTGCTTTGCCATCGTCTCTAAACTGTACACTCTGTAGTCCCGCACCAGGTTGCCAAAGTATGAATCCTTGTCCTGTGCCAGCTCCACTATCTTCTTCTGCAGCTTCCTGTCACTAGACAAGAAGACTGTGAAGACGTTGGACAGGTTCACCAAGGACAGCCTGTTTTTGGCCTTGGCCAAGATCACGGAGCGTGTCTTTTTGCCAGATGAACTACTCAGTATCTCCAGGTCATCCTCTGTGCTGCTGGTGGAGTAGGAGTCTGGCTCAGACATTGATGCCTGAGCCACGGTGCTGCCTCCCAGGTCCTCCAGGGACAAGTGTGAACCTTCCAGTTCAGCTGAGCTGACAGATTTGTGGCCATGTCCCGGTTCAGTCTTGGTGTGTGTGCAAGTGGCACCACCCGTCGCTGTAGCTGGGCTGCCCTTGCACACAGCCTGCCCTGTGGCCACAGTTGTCTCTCCCACTGTTCTTTGCTTCAGCTGGCAGGAGCTGGGGATCCTTGGTACCTGGGAAACTCTCTTCCTTCTCGGTGGTGGGACAGGAGGTGACTTTCCTTTCTCCGTGGCATTGCTTTGTATCTTAGGCATGTCCTTCTTCTCTGCAGGTTCAGGCTTTGTCTCCTGAAACTGTGATACAGCCCTTTTGGGAACCTCCACAGGCGTTTCTACAGCCTTTTTGCACAGCAATGTTTTATCTCTGCTCTCTGCACTTGTATTGTGGTTTTCTTCTGTCCCTTCCCCTTTCAGCGTTTCACAATTTTCAGGGTTACCCACACAGCTCTCCTCTGAGGTCCTCTCACTCAGCCGCCTCCGCGGGGGAGCAGAGGGCTGGGAGCCCTTCCTGGGGCTCACTGCCAGGGGCTCATTGGCCAAGCAGCTCTGCTTCCTTTCTTCCTCATCGTCACCGCCCTCAATTTTCATTTCCTCGATGCTCTTTCCTAGTGGCTTAATAAGTAGCTTGTTTTCTTCACAGGCAGTCATGGGGTCCTGTGGGAGCTTCAGGGAAGATTTCTGAATGGGAGCATGAGAAGGTGGAGGGGGAGGAGGCCGTCGAGGAGACCTCCTTTCGGTAAGCATGGTGGCAGGGGGGAGATCAATGCTCCCAGAGTGACCTTTAGGAGAAGGTACATCTGGAGGACAAGGATTACTGCACTCTTCTATAAAAATAGGGTTCACGAACCACAGCCTGTCATTTCCTATTGACAGCTCAATTTCACATGAGCAGTGGTTTGTGCTACTTGCAAAACACTGGGTAGATCTTAAACTGTCTGCCTGGGCAGTGCTGAAAGCAGAGTCTTTTGCAGGGTGGGATAAGTCCTGCCTTCTGTGGTTTAAGTAGGAATCCCAGAAATCTGTCAAAAAAAAAAAAAAAGACAAAAAGGAAAATGAAGAAAAAAATCTGAGAGTATTTTAGCTGTTAATGATATCTAGAAAATCTACTTATTGTTAAAAGAAATGGTACACAAATTTCAGTGTCGAACTTTCAAACCTCTGCACAAAACAGTGTGAAGAAAGAGTTGCCTGTTTTATGCATATAAAATTCTTCAAGCCATGGGATAAGCTCAGAAGCTTCAGCAGAATTCTCTCCCCTGTCAATTTTAGGACACTTACCTAGTGAAAGTTGTTAATGCTGTTCAACATTTTCATTACGAGCAGGAAGGTACAAGTAACAAATACAAATGATTGTGAAAAGGGATCTATGCTTGCTCAGTGATCACTGCCCTACAAACACATATCTAAAGCTGTGGCTACCTGAGGAGAAGATGTGAAGACCCCAGGCAAGCTGCGTTGCCTCTTGCTCACAACAATCAGGTGCAGGTCTGAGATAGCCAGGATCCAACATGCATCAGGAGAAAACAGCTGAACATGTGGCAGTCTGTTCTACACAGGGTCTGATCCTGCCTGGCAGGATTCCTTCCAGTCTGGAAACATGATTTGAAACACCTCCCCCAGATCAGCATTACCATTAATTAAATCTATAATTCTGGATGACTGTTATCTATAGCCATGGCCACTCTGCCTTGCACCTTGCCTTGAGACTGTCTGCCTGCAGGTTTCAGAGAGAAAAGATGATGCAAAAGACTGTACACAGGAAGAATTTATGATGAAGGACTAAGGAAGAGTTAACTACTTCAGTGCCTTCAACTATGACTGAAAAAGAAAGATGGTGTTTCACATGCAAGTAATAATTTCTGTCGGAAATCTCTTATTATAATTTGTCTTTTAATAACTGTTTTTAAAAAATTACAAAGCATTGGTACATTTTTTTAATAGATTCAGTATCATATCCAACTTTTTTCCTTTTCCCTGAAGGTGAGATTTCAAACCTGCCTTACAAGTCTGATTGTTTTCAATCAATATTAAAACTGATGATCCAGAGTTCACTACTGGAAGCATCAGGAAACAGGACCCAGGAAACCTCATGTGTTCTGACCAAGGAAAAGGGTATAAACCTCTGAGGGTATTCACTGGATGAGAACTGTATAGATGCCCATAGATTTAGGGATAAGGAGAAGATGGGAAATCCTGAAAACACAAGGATGCAGACAACTAAATAAGTATTTCAGCATGCTTGGTTCCTAAACACAGAGCTGACACTGATGGCACACTTTTCTGTGTGGATTTCAGGGGACACAATGGGACTGCCACACAATGCCTGAACCCTGCCTGGTGCTTGGTGCCAGGAGTGTCTCCCTGCCAAAACCTCACATGCTGGGCCCAAGAGAGGATGAATGTGGCTGCACACTTATGAGATGACCTCAGCTTATGGTACTGAGCATGGGGTACAGCTCTCAGGTCAAGAGGTGAGCTAAAAGACAGTCTATTCCTATGAGGATAAAATTGCCTATATAGCTTCTTGCAGCCTAGGCTAGCATCCATGGCAAATTAAACTTTATAAGCATTCAGCATGTTATCTTAGAGTGATGGACATTAGAACAGCTTTATTCTCTGATTTCTTACTGTGAGAGGGAGGTGAACAAAGAAGCTTAAAATAATAGAGTTGCTAGGAACAACAGCACTCTTAACAACAGAATTTGGGAGAAGACATGCAGATGCAACTGTACATACTAACACTGTGCTGCCAACCCCCTCACATCTGAGACTGGCTGAGGTACCATTTTCCTTAGGCTCTCCAGCTCTACTTGGTATCAGCAAATGCAGGACAGAGGAAGTTAGGTCAGAATATAATGCTATGAAGTCTCATGGGCTGAGGAAATGGTGAGTAAACCAATCTACAGAGGGGAAGTTGATAATTTTTCTCAGTAGTGGTCAGGATAAGGCACAGTGATGAAAATGCAAAGCTCCACTCAGGCTGGGAAGGAACAGATGATGTGGTTCTACCAAGCAACACAGCTGCTTCAGAGCAGGCATTTCCCAGCACAGCCACACTGTCTCACACTGCAGAGAAAGTAATTTGATCATCTCCTATTGCTATCCTGGATCTTTCCTTATCTTGCACTCTGGGAGGGATAATTAAGCAGTTCCTGGAGTCTTTGACATGTCTGTGATGGTATGTGCTCTTTGTGCAGTACAATTGTGCTGATTCTCCTCCTAAAAGAACTTCTGTACCAATGAGGTCAGGACTAGAGGGCCTGCAGTACATCCTCTGTGACAACATACAGAGCAGCCAGATCCTTTGTGGAACAATTCAGCTTGCACAGAGACATCTTACTTCTATCCCCTTGAAACATATATTACTTTGAAATAAATACAAAGCAACATACGAGAATTTCAGACAATGCTTTGTTTCCTTTGGAAGTTCCACTTTGGGCAGCACTTAATTGTTAGTGTGCTCATTCGCATCCACAAAATTTTGTTCCAGGAAGCAATAAACAGCATCTGGCAGTAGCTGAGCCTGCTTGAGTCCACTAAGACAGCATGGCACTTCACATCTTTTCCCAGGAAGACTGCACACAACAGCAGGTTTTCTTCTGCTGCCAGAAACTTGCCTGGTATGAAATACACCATGACAAATAAATTTCCAAGCCTCACTACTTTTATGACCACCAGTACAGGAGAGAAGGAAAAAGACTACAACCAATATTGCTTTGGTGCTAAGGCTTTAACTAATCTCTTCTTTCAGAAGTTGCTGGAAACTGTTGCCTGAATCAAGATAGCCTCTGCTGGCTCAAATTAGATTGAAGGTTGCAGATTCATGATACACTTCCTACATTTTAATCCAAATTTTTAGACTTGTTATAAAAAATTAAGTGCACAACTTGTTATCTCAAGTTGTAAAGTACCTTTTTATCAGCAATAAGTGCTGGCCAGACATCCATATAAAAGGATTCTTTGACAAATTGGAACACGCTCAAAATAGAGGATGCTGAAAGTGCTAGAGGCAAATCTGTTTGTGAAATTCAACAAAGCCGCCTGAACTGAAACCAGTGGGGTTTGCCCATGCCTTCTGGGAAGTATGATGCAGAAGACCCAAAAATAGTGACAGTGCTCTCATAAATATCTCTAAGTGAGCTAACTCTTCAATTTTCTCCATTGTTCAGCTGTTTTCAACACCTGAAGTAAAACTGGAAAACCAAGGAGCATGAAAGTGGCTAACTGAAGTAGCTGTCTCAAGTGGAGTGTGTCAAATGAAAAGGAATAGAAAGGAGATCTCCTTTAGTTAACAGAATTGCTTTTCCTATCTGTAACTTTAAACATCTCATCTAAAATTTGCCTGTTTAGTACTGTCACTAAAAATAACATTCCTTTTGCATGTGATTAGTGTGAGGTGAGAGAACATGTTGGGACCATACGTATTTCTCTACCAACTAGAAATCCTGCAGGAGCAAGCAGAAATACCAAAATTCAAAAATATCACACTTTCATCAGCATTGCCCCCACACATCAGAAGGAGAAGCTGCAAAGGTGTTTTCCATATAGCTCAGACACCAGCCGCTTCCAACGTGTGTACGTTATCCCGAGAGGCCGTGCTGCATTCAGCTGGTGCTGAAAGCTGCAGCTTACCCAGACTGTAGGTACCATGCCCTAGACTGAAATCCAGGTGGGAGTTTATGGCCAAAGGGGCAAGTGCCCTTTTTGTCAGCATCCTGCTATGAACATAAAGACCATCAACATCTTCCTCTTGCGTTCAGACCTCTTGAGCTATTCCAAAGACAGAAGTTCATCTATCTTCCAGTTGCATTATGTCTGTGCAAGGCACCATTGTTCTCACAAGTCCAAGTGGAAATCTGACTGCTTTGAGGGACTTACCTATCCCCAGACTAGAGATAATTTCAAGGTCTTGAAAGCTACTGGCTTCTAATATTGCTTGTGGCAGCTTCAGGGTAAAAGGCAGCAAATCCCTGTAGAAAAAAACACAATGAAAAAACAGTAAAAGATAAATCCCACAATTGTTAGGAACTCCAGACTTGGTTTGAGTGATTGGATTGGCTCACAATTTCAGCCATGTTCTGCAGTCATGGCTGGTAAGGAATTATGGACATTGTGCCAGCCTGGGTTGCTCTGATTTCACAAAAGATCACCAGATTCTGTGGTGATGCTTCATGCCATAGCACAGATTTAATCACTGTGTCTTGGCTCTGTCTGCTGAAAAAAACAGGAATGCCTCTCACCTCAGGGAAGTCCACAAGGGTTGAAGTATCTTCCCACTAAAAGTGAGGTGCTGCAAATCATAATTACTTTTTATTAGAAAAGCCAATCTTTTTCATGTGGAAAGGATTTGAAGTTCTTTTTCTTTCTGTTTACCCCTCTCTCACTACTCTGCTTCCTCTTTTAAAAATCTCTGTAAGTGTAAGGCATGGGTACACAGTGAGGCACAGAGGGATTGGGAAAGTAAAGCCCTGCCTGGGGAAGGGTAACCCCTGGGTGAAGGGACAGACAGTGAGGAAGTGCTCCATGACACTGAGAAAACACATATCCCTCTAACTCTCTACCCTCAAACTTCTGAGTACTTAGTTTCTGCAAAGATGCTGTATTTTACTGAAAAAAATATAGAGTTTCTCAGAGGATGCTGGCTGGGTTTCACTGAAACACACCCTAAGTCTCAAGCAATTTAACGGAGCACTTGGTCTGCCAGTGAGCTGTTCAGGTTTGCCTTTTGCCCAGTAACCATTTGCTAACCCTGTTATTGCCTCAATTCCCATTCAAGCAAGGACTAGAAAAGCCAGTCCCTAAATAATAGCAAGGAATGATAGCAGGATCATCTTACACATAAAAAAGTTTTACAAAATGTTCTACATGTTACAAGGAATCATTATAGAAGAAACTGGCCTTGTCAGTAGGAGGTCTCTGCTAAACAAATGCACACCCCAAAAAAGCACACGACTGCAGACCTATCTGTTGACAGATGAATGCAGGGGGCCTATTTCTGACCTTTTTGACAGATATATACCTTACTGATGGTCTGTGTTCTCCATGGGTTCTCTGTGCACTGCTGAGCACTCTCTTGTCACACTCACATAAACTGGTATGATCCCTGGCTTATTATTTTTTCATGGCTGATATGAGGTTTAGAAGAGGAAGAGGATCCATGTACCTTCTGCTTTCTTTGTTATTTTATATGCATGAATGGTTCCCTTCTTTTTCCTTTTTTTTTTAAACATATTAAGATCACGAAATATTAGGGCATTGCCCTTATAGAAAAAATCTGGTTTTATTAATGGGGCAGCAGCTTGCAGACCACCCACCAAGCCACCTGTTACCTACAGGTAGGTAATATATCCAGGCCAAAGTTTTTTTTGACAGGAGCCTGTCAGACCTGAAAAGCTGCTTCCAGCTATTCATAGACAATTTACTACATCCCTGTTCTCAGGGCTCTACATTCACCATCACAGAGAGCTCCTATGAGCTGCCAGCAAATAGTAGGTCAGTGTATTTTTATTACCTGCTTCTCTCAGAAATCTATTCCCTTTTTATCTCGTCTTTTGACAGAAGCCTGGAAAATCACATGAACTATCTGAATGTGCATTTGACACTCAGAAATAACATCTATAACAGGAGCTGAACTGATGCCTTGTGAAGGCTGACCTAGAGCAGAGGCTAGACAGAGTTAAAGAATAAAGTAGGGATTTAGTAAAAAGCCTCAATGGATCCACCTTGGGCAGTACAAGAGCCTGGCCAGGGCTACACCCCAGGTGAACCCAAAATGGTCACAAAAATAGATGACCGGTCACGAGGTCTCTCACTTTTATAAGTTCTTGTGTATTAGCATATTGGAGTTAATTGTCCAATTATAGCTTTAGGTTATGAAGTCCCATCCTTTTTGTTTTTCTCTCCTCAGTTCACGTTGTTTATGCTCTTGGGCCTGAAATTTGGGTAGCTGTCCTTGGTTCCAAGCTAGGAATGGAATTGTTTTGTCTAGCTACTCTGTGAAGAGAGCTTACAATCCCTTAATATGAAGCTCAGAACTACATGCTAAAGCAGTACAGAATCTGAAAAATATAAAAGCTAAAACTTAAGGCATCAAATAGAAGAACTTTTCTTTCTTTCTTTCTGAGAATATTTTTCAAGCCGTGATCCTTTTTGCAGGAAAGCAGAAGTGAGCATATTTCCTCTATTACCAGCCACTTACTAGAAATGCCCAATTTTCTATTTTGCATTTGGGCTGTTCTTTGCTTTAGTGAGAAAGAAATCTTTATAAATGTCCAGGGGTCAACTCATGTCCATTCTATAGGGTCTATACACATCTAGATGGCTAAATATCTGTTAACTGATGAGGGTAGTAGGGTGGAGCATGGTTTCTTGTCTGCAGGTAGGAGTTGTGGCTCAGTAGTGTTGAACTCAGCTGGCTGCAGAAGCAGCCCTCAGAATAGTGGGGGACTGGCTGGATAAGCTGTAGCACACACTGGGGTATCCTACCCCAGACACACTGTTCCTACTGTGTGACCTAACCAAGTGACTAATGTGACTGCTTTGTAAACATACCACGAACCTGCTTTCTCCTCTTAAACTGAAATAATTTCTTTAGGAGTCATGTAAGTTTATATAGAGAAAGTCAGAAGTCTACAGCCAACTCACGGCCAGGCCTGCTGCAGTAGGGATGGGGTAAGTAGGTGGAGGTATTGCTGCAGTGTGCTAAGCAGAAGGACACAGGTTACAGAAGGCTGCAGATGTATTGGTTTAATTACACACAGGCTCATCAGCTGCTGATCAAACCTTGCTCTAGTGAAAATGACATTACAGGTGTTTTCTACCTCTGTACCCATTATTCTTGGTACTTCTGTGCTGAGCAAACTAACACTTTGTTTTAATTTCAAATTTTAGCTAAAGAAAATACATTGTTTCAGGATTACTTCCCTTGACATAGGTGACTAAGTCCTTTGAGCCGTCAACAGGCAACAGTCCCTTAGGAGATTTGCTAAGTTGCTACCAGGTGTGTGTGTGTGTGTGTGTGTGTGTGTGTGTATGCTTAAAGCTATAAATGAATAGTTATCTCAGGGCCCTTCTTCCTCCCTGCCCTCCTAGCCTCAGTTCTGTGCCTCTGTTCTTTGTGGAAGCAGCCCTATGGCAAAGCTTCCAGCTGCAGGCACAGCTGTGCCTGTGGGGTGATCTGGCCCCACTGTAGATACAAGCATCTGAAATACCTTCTGGTCTGGCAGGCTGGAGGGTAGCAGAGGAAACAGAGGGGTCTGTGTTGGGACTGGGGACTGGAGAAGGGCAGGAGAGGAAGCAAAATGACTGTGCCATGGAAGCAATGAATCCAACTCACCTGCTGACACAGTAGAAGGCAACCAATTTGAAAACATCCTCAAATACAAGGACAGATCCTTCCAGGTACAGGACTGTTGAAAAACAGAAGAGACAGTCAGCAGCTGATTTCTTTGAGCTATATGATAAAAAACCAAAAAAAACAGGTAAGTTTGGCTGGCACATCTTGTGTTCTGTGACAGCCCAGTAATTGCATGGACTAATAGGATGGAGCGTAAAGAACTGGCTTCAGGTGGCCAAATGCAACAAGATTCTTCAGGGAGACACTAGAGAAGAAATAGCTCAGCTTGGCTTTCTGAAAAATTAGCTCAAGATATCCAAGTGTTGTGACACTAACAGAAACAATGGGAAGAAAGAAACCTCCCAGCTCATTTCCAAAGGGATCGTTACAAGCCCATCTGTCTCCAAGGATGTGCATATCTGCAATACATACAGGGCTGACCTTGTGACTCTCCATGCTGGAATCTGGGTTGGCCTGGATGGACAAAGTGCTTTGAAGGAAAAAAAAATAGAAATTACTGTTTCATTACTGTGTGTGTGGGCTCTGACCTGGGTCACACAGGCAGTGTGAGCACAGCCTATTTGTATCTCTTCCGTCTTCTCCCTCCCATGGTGTTATTCAGTGACTGCACTCCCCTTTAAGTGGCAAAATACAATCCACCATATTGCAGAGCTCTTTAAGATGACCTTCTTTATAAAGACATGCATTTGGGCATTGTGTAACCCAAATCTCACATGTTACTATAGAGCTTTTGGCTTTTAAACAAGAAAAAATTCACTGACTGGTGGAGAAAGTGTCACTTACTGATAACCCAAGGCGGAGAAAAAGACCTCCATCTGCAGGAGAGATGTGTCCATCTTTGCTTCAACCTCACAGTCTCACAAAATCTATGCCTGTTTGCACACAACACACCCCTCACAACAGACATTGACAAGGGTAAGGAAATCTGCAGTGGGTTCTCAGAAATGCCCACTTACTGGTGGTAAGGAACCGTCTCAAAGCTGTACTCCAGAGCTGCCACAGGAGCATGCCAGGAGTCCCTGGGGAGCAGCACCAGCTCCCACCCCCATGGCACTGCCCACAGATGCTGTGCATCTTCCTTCACACTGTTTTAGGCCACAGGCCAGAGCTGTGGACACAAAGCCCAGCTAATGTGATTCAGCTTCCTCAGTCAGCTGTGATTCAGAGCCCTGTGAGCTGCCTCCAGCCCCTTGCCATGCCTGCCTGGTGGTTGTCTCCTGCAAAGGAGGGCTTCCAGCACCTGCAGGAAGGAGACATCCGCCTGCATCCTCACCTCTGTGCCCTGGCTCTTGTTTCCCAGCCAGCAGATAATCCTCCTGCAAGGAAATGCTCAAGATTGTCTCTTGTTCAGGTTCATATCTCATTCTCCAAACCAGGCATTTCCTCCTTTTACTTCTCCCTTTGTTCTAGCCCAGGCCCAACAGGTTGTTATTTTAGGCTGAACACTCCAATGTAAGCATTTTTTATAGAGACAAAGACCATGTAATTCTCAACAGTCATTCCTAGCATCAGTTTGTGTTGGACCAGCATGAACAGCTTAACCTCAGTGTATGCACCCATACCAGACTGCAATGTGGAATTTAAAACGTACTTCAAGCAAAACAATCCCTTTCCCTCACTTTTCTCTCACAACTGGAAAAATCATATTTGCTGAGTTTTTTCTTTTTCCATAATAAGAATCATATTTCAGTCAGGGATTTTCATTAAACATCTACCATGAACAATTTCTGTAGTGTAAAACCCATCCGCTTTGCAGTTCTGACACAGGAAACAAAAATAAAGATAAAACCCAGTCCTGTTCTGGAGAATGAACCAAAACCCAAGAGTCTGAATTCACTTGAGTCTCCAGATATTAAATAAAGCCATTTGTACAGATGATGGTTTATAGGGATTTTTTTTTCTCTCAAGAACTACATGTTTGGCATTCTGAGTTGCAGGTATCCACAACAGACCAGGCTGCACCTGTACATGTTCACATATATGAGCAAATTGCTTGGATTGGGACTATTGATTGTTTCTGTGCCAGGAAGCTCTGCCACTTGGGAGCTTGAATGTTAGACAAAAAAATATTAGTCTGAGTGCCTCTGTGTCAGGAGTTTCCACATGTAAGTAAGTGCCTTGCCACTGCATGGCTACTTCTCCTCACATATATAGTTAAATTGCATAAAACACCACAAATCACCAGGAATTAAACTGCTAAAGAAGACTGGGTACAAAAAGCTGCTGAAGCTCAAGGACAGAAGTTTTCAGCAGGTGGTGTATATAAATAGGACTGTCCCTGCTCTGGGAGGTCAAAGAAGGTAACAAAACCAAGCATATTTCTCAGCAGGCTGGAATTCATCATACAGAGACCCACAGCTCTCCCGGGACATTTTTGGGCAGCCTGCAAACAAGTAAGAACAGATGGAAGAATAGTAAGAACAGTGCTTTAGATGTGTCATTACTCGAGGTACTAACACCATCAGGACCAATACTCAGCCCAAAATTTATTCTGAACAGTGGCCATGTCAAGCAGCCTCCACAGGGTTGCCATGGCTACTTGGATCTGCTCCCAGCACAGCACCCGTGGGGAAATTCCGCCTTGCAAACTCCTGTGGGGAACATCTTCCTTGGGAGAAAATTTAATACTTTTCTCTCAACCTATTTTTTTTTTCTAGACACCTGCTGACACCAGCAGACATCACTGATAAGTAGTGCTTTTCTTTTGGATGGCAGATGATGGGTTTGACACAGGAACTTCTCTTGTGGGAATGGTTGTCAGTCACCTGTGGAGACTGTTATGTGCATCCTGCTGCATGTTTCTAATTCTTGGAAAGACACAGAAAATAGCAATCTTGAACGGCTAAAAGGGCTCTGCTGACTGTTGGGGACAATATTTCTGTCCCCCAGAGCCGTTGCTGCCTTCAAGGCTCCCTGCTCTGAGCAGACAATCAGGAAGAGGTGATTTTCTCTGGCTGTGGGTGTGTTGTGGGTAGCTGGGGACATTTCACTGACACGAGAACTGCTGCTTAGGCAGGGATCGTGATGCTGCCATTTATAGGAACTCATGACTTTTGCAGAATCTACAAGCAGACATCTGCCAGACTGCTGTAATCCTCATGAAAAGTGCAGAGAAAAAATTCACCTTTCTCGTGCTTGTAAAACTAGATCCAGGGCACCTTAAGAGCAAGGAAATATCTACATCTCACCATAACAGTGCCTGAATGTCAGGAATATGATCAAAAGCAAGAGGAAAAAATAGGCTGGGTTCTGTGAGCCAAACATATTGCCACAGAATATTGAGTTTTACCTGATATTTAGAAGCCAATTGAAAAATGTCACCTTCGGGAAATAAAAGGGGAAATGTGTAGATCAGTGGGCAATTTTGAGTAGTCTGAAATAAAGAGATAAGAATTAGTTGAATTTTTATTATGGGTGACAGAAGCATTAGCAACATGAATTGGTGGTTCATTGGTGACTATACTCTGTTTTTGTGTCCTTTGGCAACTCAGTAAATGAACAGAACATGGCCAGGTTATGAACTGTCACATATATTCATGATTGTCTCATCTTCCTCTTTTAAACACCAGCATGGTCTGAAGAGTGTCATCTTCAGGCACTGACTTGAATCTGTATTCATGTTCCCTTTGCTCTTCAGATCTTCCCATCATTTCTCCATTTAGATGAAGATATCTTTGAGTCACACTGTCCCTGAGCATTCTGCCTTCCTTTCCTCTCCGATTTTTTCCCCACAGAATTGTGTTTGCCAGTTCCATTGTTCTGGTTACATGGACAAACCAAGCCAATTTCCATCTTAGTGCTTACGCAGGCTCATGGGAATCAATTACTTCAGCTTCTTCTTCTCTAGTGACACTGTTAGAGCTATCCACTTGGTTTTTCACTTGTTTTTGGTATCTGTGTAGTCCTTCAGAGACATCTGAATTCAAAGACATGAATTCCTTATTCTGTAGCAGTCGTGTTGACAGAAGACTACTGAGAAAAGAACCATCCTCAGAAGTCCTGCCTGGATGTGCTTAGATGTTCTCATTCTCCCAGGTTCTGGGAAATGCTGAGATTTATCATTATGAGTGTGATTCCAGATTTCTGTTTCTATTTTCAGATTATAAATCCATAGTCTCCTAACAAGGGGTGTTTTTCTCCTTTGATAAAAGTCTGTGGTTTGATACTACAGTTGCCACGACCTTTGCAGTAAGCAGCACGGGCCAGCTTTGCTGCTGCTCTGCTACCCTCAGTGACTAAACCTTGCTATGAGGATGGGATCACCCCAAGGCAGAGGCTCACCAAAATTCTTACTGCCAGACACTGACAGTTCAGGCTGTTGCAGGTTAGCAGTTTCCTGCCCCTGGGTATTTTAATGGAGTGTTACAGTGACTGCTATAGCCCCAAAGCTGAGGCAGTGTCTGCCAAGGTGCACTGTGCTTGTCCTGTCTGCTGTGCTTTGCAGTAATGTCTGAGAGTGTGGTGGAATTCCTTCAGGTTATTGTTTCAGTTCCCCAGTTTGGACCCTTATTCATCAATTGGCTTGTGGTGGTTTTAAGAGAAAGAGCTTCAGCTGGATGTTGCTAAAGAAGGGAAATTTAGATTTCATTGGCAGAAGTCCTTAGTGTGTTTAAGGTACCTTTCTGCAACATTTCTGGAAGTTTCTAGTATCTGTCTCTAGCAGTTTCTTGTGTTATTTCTTGATGACCTTGTGGACAATACTATATGGCCTTCTAATGCTGTGTTTTTGTAAAACACGAGCACTGTTTATCTGTTTTCTCTTCTCAAGGCCTTTTTATTTATTCTGTAATCTGATGCCTCTGCTTCTTCCACATGATTTCAAAGATGTGGTTTCGGTTTTGGTTGCACAATTCTAGACTGTCCTGGTCAGCCTATATCTGTTTTGTCTTTCTTGTCTTTCCTAGTGTTCTTTACTTAACTGACAGTTGTTTCTGGTTTTTTTCCTCATCAAGGAAGGGCTGAAACTTCCCTGGTTTGAACTTCTGCCTGAGTCTCCTGTTGTGCATCCAACTCATGCTTTTTTGAAAGATTTCAATTTTATGGCTTCCTACAGAGTTTAATCTTTCTGGCTATGATGAAAAAAATCACTGCTCATGGCAGTTCTTGGGAAATTGGAACTAATGAATTCTGAAAGTGATAAAGTGTTAATGAGCTTGGTTGTAGAGTATAAGAGAAATCTATTTTTAAGCTATGTTCTTCACTAAATATAATTATGTTGTGCTGAACAAAGTGTCATTAAAGAAGATGCAAATCACAGGCATTTGTACTCTGCTCAGGCTGGAGCTGAGTAGAAGGGACCCTTGGTAGAGATGACAGTTCTACCCTGTGTGCATGTTCTGCTGCTAAGATAAGGAACTGTCCTCACACCTAATAGCCACAGGGGTCTTGACCACTCTACTGTACTTTGGCTCACCCACATTCACCCAAGCAGATGGGCAGCACCTTGGTGCCCATTGGGATTTAATGCCTTTAATTCAGCTTAGAACCCTGGTGCTGCCTGGTCTCGCTGTCTCTGCTGCAGGATGCTCAAGCAGGAAGGTTTTACCAGCATTTTACTGCTCTGTTTCCTCCTCATTGTGATCAGTGTTTCAGCAGGGGATGAGAAAGTGCCTCTCATAGGTACTTCAAGCACAGCCAACTCAGCTAAAAGGAAAGTGTCACAGCTCCTCAATGCTTTCCTTAAAGGTATCCATGTGGATAGCACTGCCAGCTATTTCAGGATTAAGAGCAGAGCACACACTGGAGAGCAGCTGTTCAATTTCAAAGCCCTTGCCTTACTTGTTACGTCCTCAGCACCATATCTCCTTTCCAGGTATGGAAAAAACATCTTAAAGTCTGTGGAGATTCCAGCGTTTCTTCAGCCAGAGGAGATCCAGGACTTCTTCCCAGGGGAATTCCCAGGACCAGATGTCAATATGAGATACAGCTGAAGTTTTAGATGTAGCCACACAGGATTTGTTTTTGCAGGAATAAGGGAGAAAACATGGCCTTTCTGAAATACTTAGGGCACCCTAAGTAATATTTAGGGGGACACCTGAGAGGGTAGGATAACATATTCAATCAATGTGGACCCTGCACTAAGCAGCTGAGCAAGAGTTGGGATCATTGCTGGAGAAGTCACATTTTTGAAGGTCATTGAGCATCCACTCGTACATCACAGTGGCAGTACAAGATTTGTGCTGCCCAGCTGCCCATTAAAACTGTCAGGGCTGAGGCCCACAGCTGACAAGACAAACTCCATACAGATACTCGTAAGTTACTCTCAAAAGGCAAATTTCTTTGGTAAAACTTTGTGAAGCAAACAAAGCATTCAGATACATTAAGGGTCTCCCCAGTGCCTCATGTAACAGGAAACAGTGCTATAATTTGAAATTCTGGGGATTTAGTTCTTAGCAACAGTCTCCAGGTCATATGGATAAATCTTGAGAACCAACCCTTATGTGAAAAATGTATGCTAGCATACAGATGTATTTTATTAAAAAACATTTTTCTCCGTTTACTTTGGAGGAAAGTTTATTTCTCTAGCTCTGAGAAACATTGTGAAGTACTACAGTGCTGAGGTTAATCATACAGAAAAAGGAAGTTGGCCGACTGTTTTAAGAAAAGACATCCAGTATTCAGAATCGCATTCTGTAGGAGAGACTTCCAGGAAGAAAAGCCTTTACAAACAAGACAATTTCCAAGGGTGAGTGATGGAAGGGAATAACCCACTTGGAAATGTCAGAGATCAATAGGATAAAAAAAAAGGAAAAAAATGCACACTTCTAGAGCTGCAATCCCACCTAGCTGTCAACCTGGTGAAAACAGCTCTTTTGTTTTCTGCTTCTGAGTGGGATAGATTGCACTGTCACTGACTGTGAGGGTCCTACTCAAGGGTCAAAGAGTGAGGTCCTTAATGCCCTCATTTCACTTCAAACAGTATCTTATTTACCTCATTTACAAATCTAACCTCTTGTCTATTAAGCTCTGTAAGATCTTTAGATAGCACTGTCCAAGGATAAAAAACTATCATTTGTTTCAGTTTATCCTCTGAGACAAGGGCACATGTATTATGGGTACTGATTTAGAGTAGCTGTTTTAAAGCCAGTAAGCTTTTTGGGTTGTGTTCAAGGAACTAAGCAGAGCAGGGTAAGACAATATTATCCTAGAACAGCACGCATAGTCTCTAGTTCTGATTACACACAGATTTTGCATTATGCCTCTTGGGAGTGAAAAATAAGGAAAAAAAAAGCCAAAGTAAGGATTAACAAAGCTAACAAGACCCTGAGGGCTTCTTTCCAAAAGGCTTTCCCTACAATCCCATCGGTTTAAAGCTTAGAGTAAAAATGAAAGTATTTGTATGGAGAGACGGGAGGTAACTGTTTTAGGATGAGAGTTTAAAAAAAAGACTAAATCTACCCGCTATAAGCAACCAGAATGTTTCCAAAACAACTTGTAAATCACAGAGAAACCTGGCACTGTTCAATCTTGAAAAAGCAGCTGCACAAGTGTTTTATGTTTTAAAATAAGCAGTGTGTCAAAGTGATGTGGAACTCAGCTCAAATGAGAAGGACTTGGTGAGACTTTCTGCTTTCCTTCTGCGCGTCAGCATTCAGGAGAGAAATGATGGACTTGCACAACAGGTTATAAAATGTGTCCTCATACCATGTTTTACAGTATCCCCTAGGCCCGTGGTCACTGTTCTTGCCAAACCAAAATTCTGGGCTCCTCATTCAGAGTGGTCTCCTGAAGGGGAACTCCTTGTCTCTAACCCACTTTTCAGGGTTAATAGTGATGTGGATAATGGAGAGCTCATCCTTGGCAGACTGACTGATCTTGGGAAGATGTCTAGGTTAGATGTCCTTGGGGGACTAGAAATTATTCAGCCTCTTATCTCAAATCAAACCACAGACAGCAGACTAGACAAAGAGAATGTCTCCTGTGTCCTTATTACAGCCCACATAGAGGTGGCCTTTGGTCTGGTACTGCCTGTGGAGGCAGACGAGTTCCAGCAAAAGCAGCAGCAAAACAGCACTCCCAGAGCTGCAGGTCAGGGCTGGGGCAGAGCTGCCCAGTTAGCCCGTGCCATGGAGCTGACTTGCTCAGTGGGAGGTTTTTCATGCCAAGAAGCTATGTAGATGATGGCAGACTTTTCTTGCTAATGAGAAACACGCATAAACAGGGGAAATAAGCTCATGCAGAGCCCTGGGTGATGCAGGAAGATTGTTATCTGTTTCTGAGAGAGGCTAATCTGAAGGTAACTAGGGTAGCTCTACATCTTATAGGCAGCAACAGGAACCACGTTGAGCAACAGCATTCATCAGTCTACTCTCCTCAGTGGCAAGGTGTCTGCCCAGAGGCCTCCTTAAATGCAGTTAAAATCTTTACAATGTGAACCTGAAGGTTAACTACATATTCAGCTTTTCCAGTCTCCCCTGCTAAAAACACACAAACTTTTACTCATCAATTTGCTAGTCCTTGAAAAAAAGTAGTCTTTTTAAAAAAGTTTTGCTGCTGCAATGTATGATTTGCTTAATTGAGATGGAATCAGCCAGTTTGGGGGAAAGAAGGGAAGAGGGATCTTCTGTCCCAAGGGTGTTGATAACTTGTTATTTTTTCCAGCACATTTCTTCTTTTTTCAGGCTTGTCAGGCTCAGAGCTGACAACAGATTCCTGCTTTGCCTCAATCACATGCTCCATCATGCAACAATAAACGAAAACATTCTTCTTAAGTAAATTGGAAAAATTGACTCTCCACACTGCAGCAGCTGAACTGCCTGTCAGGCTATACAAAAAGCAAGCAAAAGGAGACTGAATAGCTCTGTTGATACCTCAGTGCTGGACACTGTCAAGAGCTCAGCAAGCAAAAGGTCTCTCTGCAGCCCAGTAAAATACAATGCTGGCAGGATGGGCTTGCTCAGGGCTGGTGATACACAGCTGGCCAAACCCCTTCAGCAACCTGTGCTTCAGCCCTCAGCCTGTAAATTCAGTGCCTTCCTTTGGAAAAGTCAGCTGAATTCATCTGGGCAGGGAAGGGAAAGGTCAGCTCCTCATCCTGCTGCCAGCCATGCTCTGCCTCGGGAAGATTGGCTGCTGTGGGGCAATTTGGCCACAGTCTTGCACCGACTTCCCACCCATCCCAACAGTGCTTTTGCCCTGCCTGCAGCCTCCTCTCCTGGCACCATAAAGCAGCTCTGATGGGCTCCTGCCTCTGTGGCCAGCCTAGAGCACATTGGAGACTCATATAATTATTCAGCACTGCAGGATGTGACTCCATCCTTGGTCACCTGCTCCCCCTTCCAGCTGGCTCTCTCTCCAGTCTGCCACCAACCCTTCCCAAAGTTACCTGTAGCCCCTCAGTCCTCTACCACTTTTTTTTCTCCATTCCAGATTTTACTCCACATAACCCAGCATATGCTAACGCCTCTAAGGAAGCATTGCCTCACCACACTGTCCTGCTTTCACACCCCCACATCCACATTGCTCATTCCTTCCCAGCCATTTCCCTGGATGAGGCAGGGAAAGACAGGGACCAGAGGGGCTGGAGGGCGGGGACACGTGCCACTGACAGATGAGGAATGGCAAGAGCCCTTCTTGTGGCAGCATGAAAGCACAAAATTACATCCTGAACTCACATAAAACCTGACACTTTCTCCTCAGGAGAGGACCCATGCCCTTTTCCACCTACTTTACTGTACTCATGGGGCTGCAGTACCTTCACTACTAGTTGCTGGGACAACTGATATTTTTTCCTTATCCACATAAATATATATTCAGTAAAGTCATATTCTGTAGTGAATTTGAAGATGCTCAATGACCTTCCTGACTGGTAGACGAGTCTCCAAGACAGTTCATGAGGTGGCTGCCAAGCCAGTCCTCTCTTTGCTTTATTGCTGAATGCCAGAATGGATTATCAAAAAAACCCACACACAACCTAAAACCAAAAAAAAGCACCACCTTGATCTTTTCACTCTGTAACGTCAGGTTCCTCTCATCTATTCAGAGGAAATCAAAGCTATAAATAGTCCTACTCTGCTTTCATGCCTTAGTTTACAGAATTAAGAATTCTTCTTTCCGGTATTGAATGTTACAGGGCTTCCACTGAAGGAGCCCAACTGTTTTGTTTAAAGTGACCATTTAAAAAAGAACTGTGGTGCCATTACAGTGATAACAGAAGTAACCAAATATACTTTCTGATGTGCCCTTCTGCCTGCAATCTGATGAACCAGAGATTGTTTCGAGAGGTTCAAATTGGGAAGGGCAGAGTGTACATTTACTCCTTGGATTGTCTCATGCCAGCTGAAAATTCCCTTCAATATCTGTGCAACAACAGTCCAGGAGCATTGCAGTGCTATTAATGGCACATGATGTAGTCCATTTCAGCCTGCAGCAAGCTCAGCTCCCAATATGCCCAGGGGTATACAATTACCTCTGTGGGGCATTACTGGGCCTTTTCAAGTATGTTCAGGTACCTGGTAGGAGTTAACTGGAAACCTGCACTGATTAAATAAACTGAGCACATTCTATCTTTCCCTATACACAAAGGGAGAAGAAGCTGAAGAAAGGAAGGTCATGAGTTTTGGGGAGATCACAGGTGACACACTAGCACAGAAATTTTTTTTTAATTTATTTTTTCACTGCTATCCCTCTGTGAATCTTAGCAGTATTTCTTCAAGAACCTAGACCTTAGAGAATGGGAAGTGCTTTTGCTGCTGTACTGAGACATCCCTTCTGAGAACTTCTGTCTGCCCTTGAGCTTGCCCACAGCCTGACTCAGTATCGCTCATGGGATCCTTCAGGCTGGCAGGGACAGCAGGAGATCTCTAGCCCAAAATCCTGCTAAAACCAGGGCCATCCATGAGGTCAAGCCGAGTCACTCAAGGCTTCATCCAGCCCAATCTTTAAAACCTCCCACGAAAATCTGCGGGTGCTACCCAAATAAATGTCTTCATCCTAGAAGTCAGGGTCAGGTAGACCAGCACACACACCAGTTTATTCACTTCAGCTATGAAGTGAAGGATCCTGTCTTTCTGACTCAGACTGTACCGCAGATTTCAGTCTTCATTCTTGTTCAGAAGGGATCCAAACTAAATGCAATTAAAATTAATTTTTTAAATGGCAGATTTTCTTCTTATAGGTTGTTTCCTTGTATCTTCTGTTTTCTGAGTATTACCAAAAGAGTAAGGTTTTTCTCTGTATTTGTGATGGTTATTTTTCTTTCTAGAAAAAAAAATTCTGCCTATCTTCACTCTACTTCCTGATTCCAGGAGACAGAGCGTTAGCAAAAAGACTTGCAAAACTGAGGAAGCTATTGCAAGAGCTGTCAACACTTCCACAAAAATATTCGTATCACAAAGTTCATCTGCACAACTGGCCCCTTGTATTAAAGGAGTTAAACTGTGAGTAGGTTGCAGTAACTGAGCTATCCTCCTATTTTTTCCCATGACCTCATTTGTGCAGAACTACAATGTAGCTCACGTGGGAAAATACCACCTGACCATACTGTGACATGTTAGCACACGTACTTTGCTCCGAGTTCATTAATCCAGCCTCAGCATTATATATTAAAATAAACATTAACAAAATTAAACAGGGAAATCTGCCATGAATGACCATATTTGGCCATGTTAGCTGGGGTGCCAGAGGAGTGCAATAGGCCAGTCTATTGTCAGCATCTGGAGGTGCTTGAGCCAGCAGAGAGCATCTACTGAGTTGTTCCTACTCAATCTGCCTCCTCTTCCCGGCCCTGTGAGTGTGTCCTCACACAGCACTGGGATGCACTGACCCATGCAGGCACACACGCAGGAATTTGTCTCCTTCATACCTGAGCTCTGCCATCATGCCAGGCATGCCCACAGCCCTCACCTCAGGCTGGCTGGGGTGTAAAGACCAGGGCTTTCAGCAGCTTTACTTAGAGCTAAGCCTGCAAAGATGAAGAATGTCCATCCCCCTGTTGCTCTAATGCCCCTCTGTAAACACGCTGCTGCCTGATTACTGTTGTTTAATTTCCATCTGTTACTGCTGTTACTGTTACAGGACAGTCAGAAGGACTGCACATGTCCTTTTTATCTGTGCAAACAGCATTACTCTATAATAAAAAACTGTGGGGTTTTTTCCCATATGTGCTTGGGAAGGAGGAATGGCAGTGTTGAAGGGACTGAAGTGACTTTGTAATGATTGGCAAAGTGACTTTGAGAGTGGAGCTTGCTTTCACATCTTTAGACTGCACCTATTTGGGATCATCAAGGCAAGGAAGTACATTGTAAAATCTTAGCCCTTCAGTAATCTTTTGATTACTGTTGATTTCACATTTTCTAATATCCAACATGGAAAGGACCACCTTCACTCATCTAAATTTCTGTTTGGCCTCCACAGCAAGGCCTGCCTTCCTGCTGCTTCTATATCTGGTGAAACTCTTTTTTCTGTCCTGATAGAGTTTGCTGGCAGACATTCACTGGTGGAGGTACTAAGTGGTCAGATCCTCACAAACTTTCATGGCAAGCAGGTAAAAGCAGTTAGAGAATTAACCAGGCAGGTTAAACTGCTGCTGTGTGTTTTACTTGAGTAGTAATCCTTTCCTAAATCCCTTCTGTCTCAAGTATTTCATATCAAACTCCAGTCTGCACTTCCTGAGCTCAGTCTCACTTTAAGAAAGGTCAAATGGGGTGACCAGGGCAGACATTGGATTTCTTTGTCAACATCCTTTTTTGCTACCAGGCTTGCAATTTTGCAGCAACACTCAGTGATTGCTCTTAAACTGCTTTGGAGTGCAGTAATTGCCTGCACCTTTCTGTCAAGGTGTATTGTGGGTTCTTACCACAAGCTCATACCACACAGCCTGGAGTACAGCTGCTGTCCATAAACCAGAAATTGAGCTACCATGTCCAAAGGCACTGTGTCTCATCCTTCAGAGGAGGTATTAATCATGTTGTGGACATTTTTGTATTACTTGGAGATAGTTTATTTTGGTTTTCCTGTTTGATTTTGCTAAGGTTATTTCAAGACCTCTGTTACATTCCAGCTTATTCAGAGCTGGTCTGCAGAGAAGCTTGAAGGGTCAGAGCACAGAGAACTTTGTCTAACAATTTTCCTCTAATAAATAAAATAGCCACACTAAAGCTAAGACTTCACTATAAACCCCTCCTTCAGCTGTGCACTCATTGATTTTGGGAGGGCTCAACCCAGCCTTGGCCCCATGTGTTGTAAAAGATGCTTCTGAACAGTTGTGTCTGGTGGCAGATTGTTACCCACAGGTACAGCTTAAATAAGGAACAAGGACAGCAGCTCCACAACATAGGCTCATGTGGGCTGCCTCTGAAAAGACACCCCCAAGTGTATTTTCCAAGTGTATTGCTCCAACTAAGCCAGTTGCAGCAATGGGGGAGGCAGGAGCATAATTACAGAAGATGGGCAGCTGTGGCAGGATCAGACCAGCCTCAAAGCCCATAAGACATGAACTTGAAGACTTCAAGATGGACTTAGCAAATAAATGTCATTGTTATTTCTATTTTTAAAAATCTACTAATATGAGCAATATGTTCTTTATTCTGTGAAATGGCAGATACTTCTGTTTAGAGCCATTTACTTACTTGGAAAGGAATCACATCCTTTTTCCTTGGTACAGGAGAGCTTGGAAAACAATCACTACACATTCCACACCAAAGCATATGTAAAAGATTCCTGAGAAGAATGTGATCAACTCATGTGTTTTGTGAAATCAAATTATCTTCAGATATTATTCACAAAATTTCCCAGAAAAAAAAAGAAACTATTAACCTCAGTTTGTGGGTGATAGAGCATTCCTCTATTAAAGGACTCCACCCCTGTGGCAGGTGCCTTCATGACTCTTGGTGAAAGTAAAAGCTGCTGTCACTACCTGCACCACATGGTCCATGGTGCTCAGATGCTTCTTCCAAGCTCTCAGTATACCCTGCTTCAGAAATGCACATGTGCTTTGAACATCTGATTCTTCCCCTTTTAGTACTGCTGCAGTGGAGCTGAGGTCAGCAGGATGACTTCTGAAGGTATATACATGAAAAGGAGGGAGGGTTAGGGCCTGAGGTTGCCACCAGCTTGCTGAGGAGAGCCAAGGGCAGTAGTCAGCTGAGGAAGGGGTGCTCAGCTGGTGAGGCTGGGGCTCCATCTCAGAATGGAGCACAAGTAAGGGGCAACTCTCAGAACAGAAAGTGCACAAAGTAGTTGAGATTTTGGCAAAGATTGAGAGGTGGCTGCCAATACTGCATCTCTAAATGATAGAAATCTTGTAATAAGCTTTAGGTCTGGGAGATTTCCACCGCTTTGAGTAAGAAGTAAGGGATTCTTCAGGCTAAGTGTAAAACCACGGAGATCCAAGGCTTTGAAACTTGCCAGGTTTCTCAGCTTTCTGATGAACCACAAGGTACCTGATATCAGCTGTTTGGCCTCTTCTATATCTACTGATACCACTGGGATTTAGCCTTCCTGTCTCTGGAAGAATTACAACCAAAAAGAACCAGAAGAAAAAATTTGAAGTCCATTTTCCTGTTCTCTCTAAGGGCTACTTCACAGAAGACATGAAAATTTGCCCCCCCCCCAAAAAAAAAAAAGGGAAAGAGGTTTCATTTCTTCATTCTCTTACCTAGTGGGTTCTTTGGGGATTTCCATTTAAAAAGAGAAATCACAATTAAATACAGTCTTCCCATCAGAAAACTATACTTCCCTAAATCACCAAATATCAACAAAGTTGATATGAGGAAAAGAAATAGTAAAATAATGAAGCACTCTTATTTGGCAGTGCAATGCCAAGAAGATTCTGAAGGGTTTTTTTGTACTTCATTGAATGGCCATCTCTATATGGAACACAGGGGCTGGGCACCAACCTCTGTACCATCATCATGGTACCAGGGAAAGCCTCCTCAGATCCTGACTGAAAAGTAGGGTGCAATGAGAATGGCTCTACAAACAGCCAAGGACAGGAAGCAGCTGGCAAGGTTATTCAAAACAGTAAGATGGTTGCAACTTGAATTTTGCTAGGTTGCAACTTGGATTTTAACTGAAGGAAGACTCTCCATAAAATCAGAACTCTGTATGTCAAGGCAAATTCAGATCTCAGTTTGCATCTGAATGCATCAACTGTGTGGAGTCAAACGAGTTGAAGTGAGGTCACGAGAATTTGTTCTTGCTCCTTCGGATGCTTTAGGAGGAGCCAGCTCTCAGAAAGGGACAAACAGCTCTCCCTGGAGATGTCACACAGGTCGTTGCTTATGTGCCAACTCAGAAAGGAAAGAGATTTTCTGAAGTTGAAGAATAGACATTTGGAGAAACCCTGCCAGTCCACAGTGGCCATCAGGCTATTCAGCTGGGGTGTTTTACGTATTTTCAGCAGTCTAACACCAAACTTCCAACTTGCATTCCACAGCAAGAGACTATCTCTGGGGGTGCTCAGAGGTCTCCTACCCTGACACTTACAGAATACCAGGGATGAGTGAAGGGTACATCATTAATCTGAGGCAATCCAGACATATCAGCTTACTTGTCAAGGAAGCTCAGGTTCTAAATTCTTTTAAGGCATTTAGACACATTTCAATTTTATTTCTGAAAAAAGTTTAGAAAGCAGTGCAGTAATGCAGTTAAAAAGCTAAAGAATTAATTAATTACCTAAGGTATTAGATTACTGTGTGACACAGAAGATTTACCATCTCCCCTTGTACTAGGTACAGTCCATTGGCCTTATAAACAAGAATTCATTCAATTTCTTTTAAACTCAAAATCCGGGGTACTTACCCTAAATGAGAAAGGAAGCAAAAGAGAGACCACTTCTGTTCCCAGTGTATTCTTGTCAACACAGTGCAGGATGGAGAATTGAGAGGCTTTCTACCAACTGACACGCAACACTGACAGAACTCAAGCTAAAAATAATGCGAATATCCACCATAGGAATGCATGGGCCTCATGGACACTGGGATTGTTGCATGTGATGGCAGCTCTCCTGCTTTATGAATGAGAGCTGAATTTTAATTACCCTCCTCCACTTACTTTGCAACATGTATGAAAGTGGTGGAAACTGATTTAATTCTTGCTTCTACCAGAAAGCTTGTCTCCCAATACATCCTTTGCATTAAGATAGTGATAAATTAGAAAATGCAAGCTAGTTGGAAAAGCATGGCAGCAAAGTCTCTCTAGATAGGCTAGCTCAGTGACATTTTTGTACTTCGTTTTACTTTGCCTGTCCTAAAAGAAATCAGATGTTATGGCACAGGACACAAGTGAAGAAGTAACATTTCTATAAATGACATATTTTAGGATGACATGATTTGATTTTTTAACTTTCCAAAGGAAAGCTTGAATCATCAGAAACCGATTCCCCACCATGAAAAATCTAAGTCCTAGGTCAAGTTCAAATAGCTAAATAAAGAAAAGGTTTCTCTACCCTGCAGCTAACTCTTGCCCTTCTATTCTTAATTGAACACCTGAAGGGATGGCAAAAGGTTTGCTGTTCCTGCCCTCACAGGGAGCACTGAGCATCTCTGCAGCTGGGTGCTCCCAGGAGCAGGCAGATGAGAGAAAAAAGCTCCCCAGGGGGATGCAGCAGCCAGACAGGGAACTGCATCCTGTGCAGGAGCTGTGCTGTGACAGATTGTGGTCTGGCCTTAAGATTGGAACAGTTTAAGAGATTCCGTTGTAGCCCTGGCTTTAAAGTCTGTTTACAATGCAGAGGTATGCAAAGAAATATAGGAGAAGGAAAAACTATTTGAGTAATTGTAAAAATTCATCTGAACAAGGGGAAAGTAATGTTGAAACACTGATCTACAGAAACCTAAGTGTTTTAGCAAA
Source organism: Irena cyanogastra (assembly GCA_013397155.1). NCBI lineage: Eukaryota > Metazoa > Chordata > Aves > Passeriformes > Irenidae > Irena > Irena cyanogastra. The sequence goes on from VWZV01015465.1 coordinate 80,309, forward strand.
GAATAAAACAGTTTTTCTGGAGAACTGGCTTTGGGACAGAGCTCAGTGGCAGAGGATTTAGATGTGTTCAGATAAATAAAGAGTGTGAAGTTATTTTTAGGAACTCTTTTGAATGCATGTTTCTATGACTATCCTAAAACTGAGGTGTTTCCAAATATTCCTTTGAAAGTGGAAATCATGTGTCTTACACATCCATTAGCCCAGAAGGCTGGATTAGACATGGCTGACTTTGAGCTGGGTTAATTTTCACTTGCTCATGGCAGACTTGGCTATCCAACCAGGAATAGCACCAATGCCACCAGCCACCTGCTTCCCTGGCTTTGAAAAGAGACAGTTCAGCAGTAACCTGCTGTTCAGTGTGACTGTAAGGGGTGTGTGGAAAGGCAACGTAGCAGATGTCAGATGACTGGTGACCCCCAAATTCAGTGAGGGTCTCTTAAACAGAGAGAGTCAGTGAGGTAACAAGGCTTAGTCTGCCAAGGCTTTCCACTTTCCTCGAGACTCCCAGCTGGTGAAAGGCAGCTCCCCTCACCTGATCAAAGCACTGGCATCCTCATCTGGAGGTGCTTTATTTCCCTATTGTGAGTCTGTAAATGATAACCGAAGGTGCAGAACCACAGGGAAGCTGAGGTAAAGCAGCTGCAGGAAATATTAACTGAACTATATCATAAAAGCAAAATCTGCTGCCAGTCACAAGAGGAACCTTTTCAGTGCAAGTGAGACTACATAAATATTGGTGATCACAGGAGGACTCAGTACCTTAACCAGAGCAAGACCAGAAAATGTGAAGACCTTACTTGATTTTTCTTCTTTAATGTTGTACTCCAGCACACCAGGAGCCTCGTTCTGCACTGGCAGGCGGACTGCAAGGACCATGTTGCTCACATTACCCTCTTTCCTAACCAAGAATATCTGAAAAAGGAGAAAAGAATCAAGAGCTCAACTACATTATGTGAGCTTCTAAACTTTATTTTAGGTCATTTATTTATTTTAGGCAATGTAGATTTTATCAGTACAATCCACCTTTAAATAGCCTTAGTTTAGCTTCATTCCACTTAGCTAAGCTTTATACAATGAAAAATAATGGAGAAGGGGATGTTTTATCTAAGTGAAATTCAGACCTATGAAGGTACTCAAAGTTTCTGTGCATCACTGATGTCCCACTTACACCTAAAGCAAACTATTTCACTAACTGAAGATTTAAAACTGCATTCACAATTTGTTAAGTGGTGGTCCTCACAGTCAGTGCCCTAAATCACAGATGAGTCACCCTAGAATGTCCCAGTCCAGGTCTAAAGCAAGGCCTGTACATTTGTACATTTAGTCTGTAAGGATTTGAGTGTCCATGAGTGGAACATAAGGCCAGAGGCTCTGGTGGCCACAGTGTCCATGGCAGAGGTTTTTATGGGACCAGAAGATCACTCAGCCTGGCAGGTATCCTGGGAGGAACCTTCTCCAATCCCCTGGGTAAAACCATGAGGCCAGACCAAATTTCTCAGGGATTTGTCTGTACAAGTCTGGAGAATGTCCAAAGCTGGAGACTGTACAGCCTCTCTTGGCAACCTGTCCCACTACTTATTGTCCTCACAGGGACAAAATGCTCCCCTGCACCCAGTCTGAGCCCCTGTGGTTTCGATGTACACTGCTACCTCTTGTCCTCCCAGCCTGCAGTGCTGACACAGCCTGGCTTCACCTTCTCCCTGAGCTCCCTGCAGGTATCAGGGGTTGCTGTGTGATCCCCTGAAGGTTTCTTCTGGCTGAACCAGCCCTGGTCCCACAGCCTCTCCTCAGTGGGTCTGTGTCCAGCTCGCTGCCCACCATCCCTACAGGTCCTTTCCCACAGAGCTGCTCCACCAAGAAAAAGGAAAAATGCCTCATTCTTTGTATTGTGTGAGATCCTAAGTGTGTTTCTAATTAAAGCTCATTGTCAGGGATATTTTTAGCTTGTATCTTGAAGGTGCAGATACAAAGACAAAATACTCTTTACCTTCATCTGTTCTTTGATAGTAAGCTTAGGCAGAAAGGAGTCAAGGTATTTTTAAAAACTGAATTTAAAAAAATCAAGCTAATTTTGTAGCCTGGATATTCATATTGGGAAGAGAAGTGTGAGTTGATAAAATCATTAATCATCTGTAATGTATGGAAATCTAGCACAAAACCATTAATTTTTTGGGCAGAGGAATTTTTAAAAAGCTTGTCTAGAAGCCAGGGCCTTTCCCTGCGTGAGTCCCAGTCATAAGGGGTCTCCAGTCACTTTGGAGCACCCATGCTGAACACACAGCTTTGGGGCTGCTTCACAACCTCACACAGTTTTGTCCTCTTGGCCTCTGAGTTCAGGAGATATGGAGCCCCAGGGGCTCAAATCCACCATCAGGGCAGAGAAAATGCAAATAAATGCACAGTTGTGAGCCCTAAACAGGCTGATTTCTGGTGCAGAGCAGCCCCCACCTTCTGTCTCAGTAAGTGCCTGCAGGTAGGAGGCAGGCAGCACCTGCAGGGAGAGGCTGTCCCCTGGCCAGGTGAAACCACCCACATGGCAGTGCTGTCCCTCTAACCATGACTGCCAGACAGCACCATCTTACTTTGCTACATCTGAATTTAATCTAAGCAACCAGGGAAATGAAACCTGGAAATGAATCACTTCTTTTTTCCTGATAGGCACGCCTGGTTGCCATGGATCCAGAGGCTAAAATTGGACTATGGCTGTTCAGAGAAGTAGGAGATGGCTCTTCTGAGCTGTACTTAACCCTGAGTACTGTACTTCCCCTGGGTCAGGACTGGTATTGAAATCAGTCTCTTCTGTTTTCACCGCAGGTGGGAATGGTGCTGCCCAGTTTCAGGTGGGCTCCCAAAGGGCAGCAGATTCTGTCCTTGCCGTGGGACACCTCTCATGGACAGTGTGAGCAGGAGGAACAGAGGCGAGGTGTTTCCCCAAAGCCACTCAGAGGTGGGGAACTCCCTGCCTGCAGGGAATGGATAATGGCTGAGGAGGCTTGAGGCCGTAGGTGGCTACATCACAGACAGTCATGCACATCTCCACTTACAGACAAAGTAGAAAAAAAAAGAGAATTTCTTGCTCAATCTAATTGAAAAATCTGATTCAGGGTGAGGCACACTGCACAGCCCAGGCTGCTCAGGTGAATCCCACTGGAGGGTGCCACTCGGCTGTGCCAGCACTTAGCCCTGGGACAGACTGACTCGGCCAAGGGACAGGTCCAAATGTCCTCAGAGCAGCCGTGCCCTGACACCAGCTCAGGTCATTTGCACCTGCCCTTCCCGAAGGATGCAGCCAGGACATCTACAGCCTGCTATGCCTCACCTCTCAGACCTCTCTGGAAAGGGGAGCAGCTCCCTTTGGCACAGAGCTGTATCCTTTAAGCAAGCTCTAAGCTTTGCACAAGTGTATAATTCTGTAATACTCAGTTTATGCAAACCAGGTATCAGTTGTTGCAATAAAAATTACTCCCCGCAGCTCTCTAAATCTAAGGTCCTTTTCTTCACAGATTTTTTTCATTGCTCCAGATCAGGATAATCACCATACTCGCGGGTATGGTGTGAATGGGAAGCCATCTCCATGAATCTACACAGTAAGCAAATAAAACCAGAGGTAATATTCTGTGTTTCCCCAAAGCCAATATATCTATTTTGTGCTGTTGAGAGAGGTAAAGCATCAAATGGTAATTCTAACAGAGAGCAGACTGCTAAATATTTTTGCTTCCACATTAAGGGGAGAAAAAAAAAAAAAAAAAAGCACTGCTCTCCTAACCAAGGACAGGAAATGTGGTTGTCTGAACTGAAATTGCTTTGGACTTACCCCTGCTGTTTCTTTGCCAAGGATCGCCCCAGCCCTCTCCTGGCTCATGTTCAGCTGAAGCCAGACAGGACATGTCTTGATGAGTTTGTCAAGGATGCTGATCCCTGGAAGCTGGAGGCAGTTTCGTGCAGCAGTGGCCTGACAGAGATGTGTCTCTTTCCCCTCTTCACCGGTGTCTCTGACAGGGCTGAAACACAGCAAGGGAGTCCCTGGTAAGCACAGCTGCAAACAGAAAACTGGGGGGAGTAAGGAGCGTAAGTGCCAACACAGACACGGGCACTTAGACACCGGGAATGCTCCTTGAGGGGCACCAAACCACAGCACATTGTCATGGCAGCAGGCTGGCAGGGTGCTTCGTGCTGAGCTCCGCTGGTTTCGGCTCACCCATCGATGCTGCCAAAGCACAGGTGCCCAGGACAGGACAGCACAGACAGGAAAGGGAGGCACAGGGGCAGCCAGAGCCACAGAGGGTTGAGCATGCCTGTCCCCTGGATGCCACCCTCCAGCTGAAGGGTCTGAGAGATGTCTCTCGGCTTCAAAAGCAGCAATGCAGCAGAGGAGTCCCTGCAGTCTAATGGCAGACTGGTGTTAAACACTGGCTTCAATATGGTGCTGATTTGGCCAAGTATTTATACATGTGCTTGTCTCTGCAGGCAGTGGAAACACTTGTGCTGAAAAGTCTGCTCACAAGAGCTCTACTGGATAAGACCATGGGCTCATGGGGATATGGGCTTGTCATTCATTGCATTTTACATTTAAAGAAAATGTAAGACAACATACGCAAAAAGTGTTTTGCTGCTCTAATTTTCTGCTTAGAGGTCAGAACTGAAAATAGGACTCTCACTTTTTATTTGGTCTTACTTCAAATATTTTTCCTTTTCATTTTATTTTTGTAGATACAGATCTGAAGGTACTACATTTCAAATAAGGTCAGTCTTAAACTACTGAAAGAGAGTAATTTCAAAGGCTTAATCTGATACAGTTAGTCTGTCCCAAAAGTCAGTTTGTGTAAAAATAGCCTTTAAAATCCCAAAAGCAGCACAGAGATTTTATTTGCAGCAGTTTTTTTCTTTTTCAACCCTTCACAGACAGCTTTCTCAGAAAATACAGGTGCCTCTGTAATTCTGGTTTAAGGGTATTATTTCACAGAATTTTGATTTTAATCAATCTTTTTTTTAAGATCATAGTCAATACAGTAGGAATGAGAGAACTGTGCTTTTAAAAAAAGCAAATTGAAATAAGTGAAACTCTCTCTTTACTTGTGATAAAAGCCCAGCTTGTCACATAGGTGAGGGAATTTCTTTTAGATGTAACACCATGTGATTTTAATCAATATCATCTGAATATATTGAGTAAAATAATGGAATACAGCTTTTGGAAGTTACCCTGAGTCATCTCTTGGGGTTTTTTTGCAGAAGAAACAACCAAAAAAAACCCCTTGTAACCATATGAAAGGAAAACATGTGTTGGATGGCAATATTCACACTCGGTAGTGGGAAAGAAGTAATGAATTGAAGGGAAAGAAAGTTGACATATAATGAAATGTTCCATAGCAGCAAAAATTACTCCTCTAATTAGTCACAAAGACATGAACCTGATCACATCTGAATGATGTGTGAAGCCTCAATCAAAAGGAGGTCAGTGCTGATAATGTCCTACTGTGGCACCAGCAGGTGACATGTGCCGCCACAGCTGCTGTCACGTGGAGCTTTGTTAGCCATTAATTATGTAAGGTGGGGCCCGCAAAGCACCGATGCTCAGGAATCCCATTGCCTGGAGGGAAATCAGGGTTATCAGCAAAGTCAGGAAAGTAACACAAACCAGCCTGGAGCTGCTGAGCATCAGGCACACAGTGACCCCGGCCCAGGGGGTGCAGGCATCCATCCCTCTGCTCCCTCCCACAGGCACAACATCTGAGAGCCTCGCTCACGGCACCAGCTGGGGCTTGGCAACAAGAACAGACAGGTGAAGAAAAATAACAGAACTGACCTTCCAATACATGCGGCTGCCTGTAGGGTCTAAATCTTGGAGAATGGATAGAAAATTGAAAATAATTCCAAACTCAGATGTACAAGATGAAAAAAGTAAGAGCCTGAAGGATTTTGCCCTAATGGAAAATCTGATTATTTGAGTGTGTGGAGTCTTTCAGTGCAGCAAATTTAGGCCAGTGGATTAGGCTTTTTTTTTTTTTTTTTGGCAGAACGGGCAGTCCAACATTTTGTGGGCTCTCAGGGATGAGGTGTTCTCTGAAAAGCCAGACCAGCCTGGCAGGAGATAAGCAGGCTCTAGTACCTGTAGGGAGGGAGGAAAGCGCAGATGAGTGAAAGGGGAGACTGTGGCAAAAGGAGAGGCAGGAAGAGTCATTAATGGGATCATATGGAATCTGGGGAATGTTTGGTGAGATGTTTCCTGTCAGTGAGTTATAAGAGATGATGGATAAATTCCCAAAAGAAGAGGAAGAGGATTGCATTGCCCAAATCTCTTCAAATGCCGGGTTTGGAGCAGTAGCACACACTGTATTGAACCAGATCCGTGCTGGCTAAGAAATGGGAGTGAATGACCTCTCAGACCTTTTTCAGCTGTAATGCTGTGACCCATGACACACCAGCTGACGCAGTTATGGCACCGATGTTTGACTTCTGTCCTGGGCACAGCTGTCACAAAGATTTGGATGGGACTGTGGGAATGCTTAATCCAGCAATTTAATCTGTCTCTGTGGCAGCTCCGTGGCTGCACAGAGAGGAGGGAGCCCAGGCAGCTCCTGGGTTCTTGCTGTGCTGCCAGTTGAAGGGATTTCCAGGGCCACCATGGTGAGCAGCTGGCCTTTCTGGTTTGCTCACTCAGAATTCATGCATCAGATGATTTCTAAAGCCTCAGTTTTCAAAAATTACATAAAACTCTGTTCTTGTCCCACAGTCCTGCAAAACCCTTTGGCTGATAGAGGCAGGTGCTCATTTTGCTAGGTGTGACATGAAGGTGAAAAGCTGTCCCTAGAGCAGCCTGCTTTTCTTTTCTTTCCTTTATTGAGTTCTTACTGCAAAGTACGTTTAAATCTTGCAGTGGTCCTGCTAAATTGGATTCAGTTGGGAAGCAGGGAGCTGTGTGCTGCATACTGACTGGCAGCACAGGCTAATTAATTGCACAGTGATTACACTCACACACCTGCCCTGGGCTTGCAGAAGGTATCAGGTTGCTTTTTGGAGGCATTAATAATGACAATGGTGGTTTGAATTATTGCACAGTGGCTCTACACTTCAGTAATAACCACCACGACTCACTGCTTTAAAAACCAGGAGCAACACTTGCCACTTGAATATTCCCAGAAGTCAGCAGACCAGCAAGGAGATATAATCCACTGAATTGTGTGCAGGTGAAAGCCTGAGCATACTTTTGCAAGGGGTTTCAAAAATATTGTCACAAGCCTGCTGACACTAAGGGCTTCTTGGCTGGACTATATATGGCTGGTCACTCTGAATTTCCCTGACGCAGCTGAGACACACAGCAATTGTGTGAAACAGCAGCAGGGACTGCCAGATTAATTCTTCACTCCTGCACATTTGCTCTGAGAAGAGACATAACGTATTTTAAAAACTAAATCTTAAATTGGAAATCAAATACTCTGTAGTACACTGGTAAGTAATGACAGAATGCCTTAGTATTGTTTAAATACACCAGATTTAAGAATTAGGAGCTAGTCTTTTATTATTAAGTTTTATTGCTTTTACTTCTCTCTCTGAAAATGAGAAGACATCAAGAAAGAGCAAGAGCAAGGGTTTGCTGTGCTGTCCTCAAGGAAAGAAATACAATGGTATATTTATATTTATAGCAGAGCAGGAACCACAGGTCTTCAAATGTATGTGAGCTGTTTTGATACTGAAGGAGAAACACAGACAGTCACAAACTCCATGTGCCAGGTGAGAGAGCAGCTCTTTGCACCACAGCCACCTGGTACCTGAAGGGATACCATTTGGGATAAGCCAGCTTGTGACTGAAGCTGACATGTGGAAAGCCTTCCAGCCCAGTGGTTATAAGGAGCACGTGAAGCAGGAGGAATAGATAGAAGCTGCTGAAGCCAACAGAGCTGTCCTGGTGGGAACTGATAGACAGTGCTGTTAATTCCTGTGGTTAAAAGAGACACTGGGAGCATGGAGCTTCATGGAGATGGGAGAGATGGCAGTGCTGAGATTAAAAGGCTGACAGAAGACTCACAGGGCTGGTTTACATCCTGTGTCACAACCAACCCAGTTGGACTCGGCTGCAGTAGCTCTGTGCCACTGCAATAGAGGCAGATCTCTGTATCCTTTTTGTTCATGGTCACTTTCTTTCCTTACAGGAATAATTGGAGTTACATGAACAGCAGCTAAAGTAAAAAGTTTCACCGATTGCAAGAAACAGAGCTGCCTCTGCTTTTTTTGGTTTGGTATCACTTCTGATTAGACAGGTGTTGAGGAACACACTGAATGGAGGTAGCTTGGTGTCCAGACTGCACAGACTTATTAAAAATCTTTGTTCAGACACATGTGAATTCATGTGCTGTTATTTTCAGTTTGCTGTGAGGGAAATGATGCAGTGCCACCGCTAGAGGACATCAAGCTTCATTTTGCTTCCATCTTAGAAATGGCCATTTTTTGATGCCATCTACTTACCCTCATAAGCCAGCCCATCTTTGGTCACTTCATCAGTTCAGATCAAATTAATCTGAGATGGAGGAGAAGGATTCATTTACTCTCTAGACCTGCCTTTGGTCACCTTGCTGGGTTCTTCTTTCTTCCAACAGGTGATGGAAATGAGACCCTGAACCCAACCTAGCTGCAGGAAGAGCTCCAACATCTTAGGAATTCTGGAGTTGTTTCATCGTAAAACAGAGTATTAGGAGGATAGGAAGACAGAAAAGTGATATATTAAAAAACCCATAGCACAAAAGCTAATTTTGTGCACCAAATGTGCACAACCCTGACTTGCAGAAAATTCAGGTTCTAGTAAGTGCTTTTTCATATCAGAGCCAAGGGATCTTACAAAAGTCAAACCAGCAAACTGAAATAAAATAACCAGCAATTAAAAACCCAAAAGTAGAAAGAGAAGTTCTTGAGATTTTCAGGGATTACACCCAGGTAATTGTCACCCTCTAGTCAGAAATAAAAAAGTTTCTTGTCTGACAGGGAGAAAGAGTGGGAAAAGAAGCAGGATGTAAAGCAAGCCATGGGAGCTTCCTGCATTGTAAGGTTCTTGGATGTACAGAAAAATTGGATAACGAAAATGATGTGAGAAGCTTGGTGTGTCCCATGAGGCAGGCTTGCCTGTCCAGTGTCCTCCCTACCTTGCAGGATGCTTGTGTTACTAGTCCACCCTGGTGACAAGTTTGTAGCTCAGGAAGTTGTGCTTCTCAGCCTGTGGTCTGTGGAAAGCCTGTGGTTGGCAGAGCACTTCCTCCTGCTCACTGGTCCCCTTGTTCCTCCTCCACTTGACTGTCCACCCTTCCACTCTTTGGTCTTTGGTCTACAGCTGATGCTCTGCACGTCCAGGAGTTTTGGCTCAGCCTGGGAAGGACCAAGCTTAATAGCCAAGGCAGCAGCTGTTCCAGCTGCCAAAAGGTAAGAAAAACCAAGTGTCTCCTAAATATCCTGACAGCTCATAGCTCACCAAAACTCTGTCTCCCACCTACTTCGCTCTCTGTTAAAGGCACCGTCAGTTTCAGCAGTGAATTTTGCACTCTGCAATTGAAGTCTCACTTCAGGTGAGCTCTTCTGTACCTGCCAGGGATTCCCAAATGCCCACTTCTGTAAAGGCTAGCAGGTTTGCATGCATCTGGGCCCTGTTTGCACATGTTATCAAAGTTTGCCAGAGTGGAGCAAGTCATCACTCTGCCAGAGAGCTCCATCAAAGGCACAGAGGAATCAGGTGATCAGGTGTGGGGCAGTTCACCTACCCTTAAACCACTCACCAGTTCACCTAGCCTCACCACCCTCGTGAAAACCAACAGAGGAAGCTACAAAAACGAACAAGTTCTACTATACTTCAGGGCAAAAAGGTGTCATGGCCACTTGTGCAGGTGGAAGAACACTAAATCATGTGTCAATTTATTAAGTAACCAGTAGCCACAGGGTTTTCAGCTCACATATGACACCAGATTGGTGTCTTTACAGTACGTGGCTTGGCTTGAAGGCCTGATGGGTCAGCAGCACACTGGAGGAGCTGTGTGGACATGCACTGCTGCCTGCAGAGCACAGCTGGGCTAGCCTGAAGGAGCTGAGCCTCAGGAGTGGGCTGTGCACAAACACATGCAGCTCGCTGGCAGAACGACTGAGCTTTGCTAAGCCCTGCTGCCCTGGCTGCTGCCATCACCAGCTCTAAAGCCAACACATGTATTTTCCTCATTACTTCCACAATGCAGTGAAGGACAGGACTGCAGCTTATCTGCATTTGAATTTTGTAGAGCCTTGCCCCACTGAAAGGTGAGGAGTCAGGTCAGCTCTGCAGAAGCCTTGCTGGGTGAGAGCTGCTGATGTGAGGGACATGTAACCACTGTCCCTCATCAGAGCACAAACCTGGTGTTCAGGACCAGTGGTGGTTCTCTAAGGACAGGAGCAGCAGGGCCAAGTAACTCAGGAATAGAGAAGTAGGGGGTGCCTGCAGTGCTTCCCATGAACCCTCCTCCGATGCTTCTTCCTCCTAAATTAATCAAGCTTAATTGTAAGTGCTCATAGAGAAGCAGCAGCAATATCTCTGTCAGATCCTCTTGTCTGAGCTTGTCAACAACCTTTCAGCAAAGAGTTCTCTGAAAGGGTGGGGAGCAGCAACTAAATGTTTATTAAGTTCCCAGCTTCTCTGTGTTCCTTAGGTTCATCGAGTCTGTCCCTCTATCTAAATACACAGAGTCATGTATACCATAAAGAACTGCATATATATAAAACCCCAAACAAAGTACAAGCTAATTCTCATTACTGATAGTTCCTGGGTCAGCTCTACTAACAAACAAGCCTTCCACATGCACTCACAGAAACATGGCATGGACAGAAACAGCAGGAAAAACAAACATCCAAAAATTTCCTGAAGGAAGAGCCCCTCTTTCAAAGACCCCCCTGCTTTTTTTTTCCCCTTCAGTCTAGCCATTTCCTGCATTTATTAACATCAATGGAATATGCTGCCTGTGGCCCCACACTGGGCTGGGGCTATTGTATCCTATTGGTGTGGTATGTCTTGGCTGGTATTCACAAACTGTACTGCTGCCTTTATGTAACTTTGCGTATTTATTTCTGCAAATTTATTTTGTATTTATTTTACAGATATATTTTGCAGTCAACAATTTGTCTCACAAACATCAACTGTGTTTCTCTCTTTGCTCAGTCAAAACATACTTTGTCAAGTCAAAACCACTTTGCAGGTTTTATTAGCTGTACTCCCTTCCTAACAACAGTCAGTTAATGATAAGTTGTTCTTCCTCACATTTACAATCAGAGATTTTCAGGGCATTTGTCCTTTGCCTATTTCAAACCCAAATTATTCTCTTAGGAATTTCAGCATATCAGCAAAACTAAAGATTTTTCCTTGTGTGCAGCAACGAAGGATAATTTATACTTCTGCAAGGCCCTTTCAGTGCAAAGAGAAGAGAGCTGCTGAAACACCAGCCAAGGCAGGGTCAGAGTGGCTAGAGAACAGATATTTTCCTCAACAAAAACCTGCAAACGCTTTTGCTGGATAATTCAACTTCTCTGGAAAGGCTTGTGCGGTGCAGAAACCAGAAGCAAATGTTGTGAAGAAGAGAAACAACTTCCTAGGCTTTAAGACCATAGGGAAACCCCAGACCTCCCTCACCCTCCCGTGTCAGTGCTCGAGAGGGGCCAGCTGAGGCACAGCCTGGCGGGAAGGGCTTATTCTCTGCACTCCAAAAACACCTCAAGTGCTGGGAGCACAGAGCACCCCTGCTTTTACTGCCGTCAGGGTGATGGGCAGAGGTCTTGCCCCCTTCCAGCTCATCTGGACAGGAAGGAAGATGGGAATGGAAACCCAGGGAACACTTTTCTATATTGTAATCACCTAACAAAGAGGGGAAAAGGAAACGGAAAATAAAGGGGAGGGACAAATTTCCAATTCAAACTTCATTAAGAATAGACTGCAGTTTGGCTTTCATAAAGCCATTCTGTTTCAAACTCTACATATTAAAAATTATTTGAAATCTGCATAATGTGTTAGAGCCAAAAACCTGGGCAAAATATTTAGAGCAACATCAAACCAGTGACAGAAAGCTGTGGCCTTGCTCACCCTGTGAGGGGATTGAGTGTAGACATGAGGCCCACAAGACATGAGAGGCTAACCACACAAACTTGCACAATGCTGAGCAGTTTTCCTCTGCACTGAGAAATACCTGCAAATGCTTATCTCAGTCATAAATTGCAACTAGAAATGGTTGTTTTGCCAAGGTACATAAATCCATCGGACTTTAATTCTGCGGTACCTGAAGGAGCAGAGCACAAGACTTCTGAGGTCTCTCCTCTCATAAGGCACCACACAAAGTGGCTTGCTTGCACACGAATATTCATGTTTTGGGTAAGATTTCCTTTCAGTGTCAGTGTGAATGGATTTCAATATGCGGTGCTCTTAATGAAAAGAACAAATACCTAAGTCTGTGAACCTACCCTTTGTCTGTCCTCCTTAAGCCTTACTCCAGCAATTTCATTTGCCCCTTTAATTTTGCTTAGGCATTAGGGAAATGTGTTTATTTCTTGCTTTCTTACCTGATGGGATCCCTGCCTGCATTTAGACTGGGGCAAGGTTAGAGATCTGCCTTCCTGAGGGAAGGAGAGGAGGAAGAAAAGGTATTTGGGTATTTCAGGGATATGGAACGGTGGTGAAAGGACATTGTCCCTCCCCACCTTCTAGTGGTGAACACCTCCAGAACGCCTGGAAACAACTCAGGGCGGGAGAGGGGTTGTAGTTTACTAAGCTGAGCAATCTGTCTTGTGGGTGGGCATGGCCCTCATCCTCCTGTGCTGGTGGGACAGCCTGGGACCAAAGGGCTGGTTAGTGGAGCAGTGTCAGAAACTGCTAAAATGTCCCTGCAGTGACTGGCAGCTCAGCATGTGACTACAGATCCTGCCAAGCAGCAAGACAAACCTCTCAGCTCCCCCAGACCCCACCAAACCACTGCTGAGACCTCAAACTTGTTCATTTAATTGTGTTTATGGTCACTGGGTCACCAGGGCTAAAATGCAGGTCATGAGCCACAGGCTTTGTGTTCACAATAGTTTAAGACAATCCACAACTTGGCTGTCTGGTCATGTCCTGCCCAAAGCATCCGTGCTGCAGCCACCCCCCCCTCCAGGCTGCTTGTGTGACACTGGGGCACTCTGACTCAGGGGGCCAGAGGGGGAGAGAAGGTCAGTTCTGGACACAGCTCTCTGGCCTGGCTCCCTGCTCAGCTTGGTGAGGCACAAACAAATTTAAGACTTGGACTCAGCCCACTGGTACCAGTCAGCCTGAATTACTCCCTGGAGCTGCTGCCTCTCCAGTGAGACCAGAGATCACCATGGGTGCATGGGCTCCTAAATGGACACGTCAGTTAAACACCTAAAGTTAGGCAGGGTAAATCCAGACTGAATCAGGACAGCTAGCTCTAACAGCAAAGGGAGACAGCAGGATGCCAGGCCAAGGGACAAAGCCCATCACCTACCCCTGTCTCAGGCTGTATTCACAGTGCCCCTCCTGCAATCTCTACTGGTTTTCCAGCACTGAGGACTTGTCTCTGCTGGGAGGCTAACAGTTGTTTTCCTTTTTGGCTGGAAAGATTGTCAGTGAGATCCAGCCTAAAATTAACTGCTTTCTAATCATAAGAAAGGATTAGAATGGGAGCTCAGAACACAATTACACAAAAACATTCTGTATTACATTTTTGTCCTGCGGACAGAAAGGAAAGTTGGCCAAAGCCAAGCTCTTCCCTGTGTGTTGATTCAGCAGAAGAAGCTTTGAGCTTTGCCTGGTTTCTTGTTTTGTGGAGGGTATCAGGAGTGACAAATTCCTTGAAGAGAACTCAAGGGGGGCAAAAAAGGAAAGAGAGAAGAGAAAGATTCTTGGCAGGCAAGATGAAAGGTTGGGCTGGGTCCCAGGTTGTCATTTAGCCAAGTATGTGTGACAACCTTTTTTTTGCCTGGAAGTCTGCTAGCAATTTGCAGAACAGTGATGCAGGTAGCCAGCAGTGCTGTCCTTCTCCAGACTCTGCTATTTGTTGGTCTCTCTCTGTTTCCTCGGTGAATTTTTCCAAGCAGCAGAAAATTTAATCCAGTTCCCAAGGGGCTGCAGCTGCTTTCTGTTCTGCCCAACAGCTGCTTTTACAACAGAGAGACTTCAAAAGACTGGCTTTCTCTGGAGGGCCATGGGAGGGATGCACATGTACGTGTGGATTCCCTATATCTGGCAAAGCTCTCCCAGCATCCAGAAGGTTGTCTGTATTCAGTTGCTTTAAACAAAGCACTTGAATTTCCCCAGCAATTCATTAGCCTTGCAAAAGCAAAGAGAACGTATTAATTAACATGGTCAGGAGATAATTTCAAGCAGTAAGACAGGTCTTCCAGCCCTACCAGGAGCAGTGCTGATGCACAGGCCCCGAGTCACCTAGAGCAAACCCCAGCAGCCACACCCCTTGCAGGATCATTCTCAGAGCCAGGATTCCAGGCCTGCCTCAGAACAGCTCTCAGGGTGGGCTTTTGTGCTCCTTCTCATCCAGGGCAATGGAGGGTACTGCAGGAAGAGTACCACCTCCACATCCTCCCAACACAGCTTTTGGTTCAGCTGTAGGGGCTGTGTAAACACTGAGGAAGCTGGTTTAGCTCCATAATCCAGCAGGGAACCCACCCACCAAAGGGAAAAGGCTTTCTGAGAAATGGATTCTGCTCCTAGCATCACCCCAAACCTAAAGGATGGTCTGAGGAACACCAGAGTTTCACTGCTCAACAAAGATCCAGGGACTGGGCTATGACATGACTATAATCAAATCGGCTCCATGAACTCGTGCCTCAGTTTCCCTTCCTATAGTAACAGTATCTGTCTTCAGCTGGTTGTTGGGAGGCTTAATATCCATGAAACACCCAGAGATCCTTTCATAAAGACAAGGACTTTATATTAATCACACAATGTCATTATAGTTACTGAAAACACTTTTTCCCTTTTAAAGGTACCAGTAATTCAGAAGGCAGAAATCCTTTACTCAGACATAAATACGTTCTCTGCTTAGCAAAAAGCTAATAGAAAGTCTGGGAAAGACACACACATAGGCACGTATGTATTAATCTATTTGAAAAGATCTGCATTCCATAGCACTCCCTGGCTTGCGTGTATCTATTTAGGAAAATGTGACTAGCACAACCAGCTATGCAATGCTCACATCTGCTAATCCTTTACTGTTCAAGTAATCATCTTCACTTGCAAAAAGATTTATACCATTTTGGGTGCAGGCGAAGAGGAGCTAAGCACTTCAAAACTCTTGCAACTGATTATCTTGAGGGAAGCACTGCCTTTATGGTCCCCTCCAGCAGGGTATAGAGGGATCTCATTTCTGGAGGTGGGTAGAATTACTTTAGATAGCTCAGACAGGTACAGAATGGACAGAGGAAAGGCTTGTGGCTACAATACTTACCATACTGGGTGATGCTTGTAGCTCTATTTCATTTGCACAGGTTAAACAGCACTGCTGCCTTGACCACAGCTGCCCCACAGTGCTGTGTTATCAGGTATTTTCGCAGACACATTTCCCCTCTCCCTCCCCCCAGACTTCACAATTAAAGGACACCAGCTGAAAGCTTGCCTTGCCTCTTGGAGATACAACCACCCGACAGCCTGGGATGGATTCTGAGCTCAGCCAGCTCCAGCTCTGGAGAGTTACTCCAGACTGACACCAGAGCATGGCTCCAACTAAGCCGTGTGCCATCTGTGTGGTTTAGGAATTCCCCTTCCCAAGGTGGGAGGAAGGGAGTGGCACTTGTGCTCCTGCATTGTATGAACAGATCAGGGTTGCCAAACAGAGTGGTGGAGGGAAAATGCCAAGAAAATACAGCATACACACAAGCAAGCCTGTGTAACAACCCTGCTCTCCACAGCAGATGGGGTGCGAGCTGCCCAAGGACAGCTCTCCTCTCCCTTGTGCACCACAGGCAGCCCTCTCTGCCTGGGAAGCACAGAAATAGCTTGGCAGATTTTGACCCTGTACACCTTTTTTTGGTGGATAGTTCTCCATGGATGCCTGCCTGCCTGTTCAGCTGTCTTCTCACCTTTGTGCAGCTGGGTCAGTGTCAGAGCCAGGGTGTGCCCAGCACCCTTGCATCTCTCCCTTTGCAGTTAGACGTGTCCCAGCTCATAACAATGAATTCCAGAGGACTCCACTGCTGGCTGGCTCTTCTGGAAAAGCTGTGCACCCTTGTTCAAGGGGTGTGTAACCAGGTCAGGACTCAGTCAGACATACCCCCTTCAGGTACTCTTCAATTCATGGGTGGCCCCCAGTGATTTCACTCCACAAGTGCCATACAATATTTTCTGTGGCCCATGGCCAGCACTTCTGGTAACCCGACCTAGCTCTGAACAAGTTCTGCAGCTCAGAGAACACAGCCAGGAACCCAGGCCATGCCTACCAGGGCTGCGCGGGCACTGCCTCCTCTCTTTCAGCAAATTCTGGAGAAGAAAGCACCTTCACTAAACCTCTCATGTACCTGTGCCTAGATTTTAAAAAATACATTTTCTCATGCAGGCAGACAGGAACGTGTGATTTTGTCTAGCTCCTTCCTGGCTCTGGATGAGGATTTACTCTAGAGATTCCTCTTTGCTGCCCATCACGAAACACCTACCCAACACCACAGAAAAAAACTAATCTCAAAATTTGGATTAGGAAGAAATGTAGGACATAGACTGAATTGCAGATCAATGCCTGCTTCGAGATCCAAGAATTGCAACTTCATTGCCCTTGTAGCATGATTTTGCATTAAGTGCTTCCACTGGTTCTTGAAGGCCTTCTTAAACTCTCTTCTGCAGTGAAACACAGTCTCCTTTCATTCTTGTTTTCTCAGTTTTGGTCTAGAGAAATCTGAAAGTCTTCTTTGGTAGTTTGAATACTTTAAAAGTTGGGGGTTTTTTATAAGGATCAAACATCTCAGCTTTGTAACTATTTTGGCTTTAATTCCTCAGAAGGATCTAAAGGCTCCAGGTCAGCAAAACTATCTGTGATTCAGCTGCTGCTCAGGACACTGGGACTGCCAAGACCAGGTCCATCCCAGCACATCCCATCCCCTGTGACTTTAGGACCACCCAGAAATGATGACATTATAGCAAAAGGCATCATAGCCTCTCTTTGGTCTTCTACAGAACATGTGCTAAAAATGCTTTCCACTGGTTCTTTCTAATCCTAAATCTAATTAGAAAGATTATAATGACACATTAAATGCTTAAATTCATTGTCATTAATTTGTAATTTTTCACAAAGGGTAACTGAAACAATCACAAACATACAGACACCCTTCCCTACACAGAGGGGAAATACCTTTTGATACAGTTGGAAAAGTGTGATAGACTTCTGGGGCACCAAGGGCTTTTGATGACTGTATCATTGCTCTACCCACAGATCCATCTGCACTAGAATTTGACCAGTTATTACAAACAGCTGCCTGTTCATTCTAATTACCTTCCAAAAAGCTATTTATTTCTTTTCCCAAATGAAAAAAACCTTCTCCCTTCAAAATTGTAAAGGTTGAATGTCTATGATGGACAATATCTTGTCCAAGTTTCACTAAAGCACTTTGGTTTCTGTGCTCTTTATCAATTGACCCAGACAAGCATTTAAAACTCTACAGCTTTTTTCTTCCTAATGGATTTGGTTTAGGTATTTTCTTTAATGTCTCTTATTCAGGTAATTTTTGAGATTTTTCTGAGTCTCACAATCCTGTATTGTTGGTCTCAGAGGAACCATCTATATCTACTGATGAATGAGTGGAAATATAGTCCTACTATCGTTTGGAAATATGCTATATAATAGATAATCTCTAAAGTACCTGGACTATGTACACATGGTGTGATAAGGTGTGGAGCCAGCCCAAATCTGTGCCAAGCAGCCCTCTGAGCTGGTCTCCAGGACCCACTGCTTTATGTGAATACCTGTGCACACGGAGCAAGGGAGATATGTGTACCTTACGTGTACATTTTTCAGCCTGTGCTGCCTCTAGGTTGTAAAGCCAACAATACAAACCAGCACGTAGCCATTTAGGACAGGAAGTGAAAAACTATATTTAGCTGAACCTGTAGTAGAAAGTAGACGATCAGAATATTGCTTACATTTGTGCCCCCATTCCTGTGAGCATTGGTATAAGACTGCAGTGATGAGAGGTTCCTGCTCAGGGGAAGTATTCCCACTGTAGTCTGTCCTCTAGGAACCAAAGGGACAGTTACCTTCTCTGCTACCACCAGTACCACTGCACAACGTGTTCCAAGCATCCACTAAGTTTGGCAAGGACTCATGTACTGGAAGTGCTGAAAAAATCATGTAACAAATCACTGTGGCTGTAAACATGCATTTCAGTTAAATGAATTTCAGGAGATTTTTGTCTCCTCCTTACCAAACACAGGTAGCTTTGGAGACCATCTCTTTTTTTGTATCTTTACAGTGATATCCCAGCCTTGGCCCAATGCATCTTGAGCACAGAGATTTCCCTCATGAGAAGCACCATCCCCCTCAACTGGAAAGTGTGTCCCTTATGAGAGCTTGACAGACAGCAGGGATTTAACAACACTGATTTGTTTCCAGTTGCCTGAACCGTCCTTTCCCCATTTAAACACCACATCTCAGCGGTTCTGCAGGGAGTACTCCTTTTCTTTGAGGAGTACTTTGCAAGACTTCGTGAGGCAAACAGGACTTTTTCTACTGATTCAAGTAATTTGAGATTTAGCTTTTTGCAAAGGATGCCTCTTGAGTTTTAAATAATCTTTTTCTCTGTTCAAACCTGAACCTGATAAAAGTTGGTGTAAGATTTAGTTACTGCCCTGCAGACACATGTGTAGCCTGGATAGAGGAATCCCTTGATAACAAAGCTCTTGTGGCCAACTAATAACACCAAGGTCATGGGTTTGATCCCTGTATGGGCTATTCACTCAAGAGTTGCACTCTATGATCCTTGTGGGATCACAGAATACTCCATGATTCTGTGAAAACTCCCATTCCAGCAGAAGTCATGGTTTTCATAGTATGCTTCATAGGTTCTGTGGTCTGCTCTACAGAGGAGCTCAGACTAGACCATCAAAACATTCCCTTCTGAAGATAAGTTCTGTCAATCTGTGAGAGTGGTTCAGTTTACAGATTCCTGCAGTGCTTGACCTCTTTATGTCTACATTCATCACATGAAATCTGTCAACTGTGATGTGGGTTTTGTGCCAAAAAAGACACGTCACCAAAAGATGCACAATCATTACTTCATTAGGTAATCTGGTGTCCCAGAAATGAGAACCACTGTAAACCACCCCAGCTACCTGAAACAGCCATTTTATCAAAGATGAATTCAATATTTGCACATAACTTCTCTGTCTCAGCTCCTGCCTGCTCTACTCATCATATCTTCCATACATTTGCCAGATGCTGGAGTGAAGGCGTGTATCTTTACGTGAAACCATGGTCAAGCAGCTCACATTTCTCCAGATGTTTTGTGATCTCACCACTTATTAATGTTCCTAGGAGTTAGCCTGACTCTAGGTGAGAATTCGTGGTTGAATTTCCTTGCTTCTCTCCCATAGCATTTTGGAAGAATTTGACTAGACTGATTTCTATCCAGCCCCTAGCTCCACTTCTCCTTCATTCCTCTCTGAGTAGCTACTAATTCTGGAGGCAGATTTCTCCCTAGTGTCTTCCTGACATTTGACAGATATAAATCAGCATGTTTATGGATTTACTATCTGCAGAATAGACCCTAGTCCTTACCAGGCATGAATGCACAAATATTTCCGTTGCTGGGGTACTTCCATGATAATTTGCACTGCCATAATTTCTGTGCATGTGAGTAAGCTTTCCCTTTTAACTAATGTTAAAACTATGCTGAACAGAGGGGCAATCTCATCAATTTCTCATGCAATTTTGATGCACAGAATTTTAAAATCAGGTCTATGTTGTCCATCAACACCTTGCCTTAGGTTACCATTTTTTTTGAAAGCTATGAACTCCAAATACTTTGCGTAATTTGAGTCTAATTCAGTGTAACTATAACAGGAAATCAGCTAAACACCACTTAAAAATGTTTCTAATTCTGTAAGTTGGAAGCCACAATGTATGCATGCTAAAGTGTAATTTTGAGGATATTCAGAAATATTACAGCATGTAAACAGAAAGAGTTAAAATAGATTTTAAAATACCCAAGATCCTCTTTATGAGTGGAAGATAGATTGGAAATAAAGACAATCAGTTAAGGAAATAAAAGGTCATTCTGTTAAATTGTTCAGATGCTCAAAAAACCTATTAAGTATACATGCAGCATGCCCATTTGATACTTCAGAATTCCTCCAACCACTTGATTTACAGTCCTGATCTAGAGTGTAGGGCTTGTTTACTTTCTCCTGCAGCTCTAGACAGAAAACAAACCTTTGCAAGCATGTGGCTCCTTTCAGACATCTCAGAAAGAGATAAATGAATATATCTTCCAGTTTATCATACTTAACATCTTAACTGTCACAAATGCAGGGAATATCTGCCAAGTGCAAATTCTTTAGTTTACCGTATAGTAAGTTCCTCTTGCCAGTCTACAGGGATTGGATGCTTTCATATTTTCCTGACGGCCGTGTGATCTTTGTCCCTCAGTGTTTAACATTGCATGGAACTGAGGAATTACACCTTGAAACAGGAGTGGCATTGTTCCACTTAATGCAAACAACTGAACGAGGCAAAAGCAGTGACAGCTGCAATGCAGGGTTCTGCCTCCATCCCCTCCACTCCATGGGTGTATTTGGGAACAGTGCTACAGAAAAACCATCACACGGTGGCCTGCCAGCAGCAATTTTCCCCCGTTTGACTGGGGGTGCTCTAAGAAGGGCAGCACCCTCAGTAACTGGAAATGCACGTATCCCATATCTATCCACTCATCCACAGAGCTGCTTCTACTGGATCCATCACAGAAATATCTAAGAGTTTTATTCATGGAAAAAAGGCTAAGTGTGTTAGACAGATAAGAAAAAGTCTCAGTATCTAGTATTATTATGGTTTTCCAAGGGGGAAGGGGATGTGTGTGATTGACAGTTTCAGCAGCTATGCAATTTTCCCCTGCTTGTTTAAAACAGGAAACAGAAATCCCCAGCTTCAGCATGGGCTTTATGATACAACCAAGCCTTGGGAGGATTCCAGCTTTATCCTGGAATCCCAGTGGCTTGCTGACTGTTCTTTGCGTCAAAACCCATTTTCTATCCCACTGTTTTCCCGGGATTTGGTCCTGCAAGGTGCAGTGTTTCAGCCAGAAGCAAGGGAAGACTGTAGACTTTTCCTGACAGAAAGCACACTTGAAGTCTTCTGGGAGCATGGGGACAGGGTTTGTGTACAGCTTAGTGTGCAGGCACTGCAGTGACCATCAGCACAGAGACGAGCCCTTATCCACTTCTGCATTTGAGCAGAAACAAAGCAAGCCTCCCAGAAAAGCTTTGTCACATTTCCAAACCCAAAGAAGTCCCTTTTTCTGTCCTTTGCCCCAAACTGCAGATTTGGATTCATTCTTCTTCCTTAAATAGCTAAGGTTCAAGCTAAATAAAGGTATTGCAGTTTGTTTTTAGCTGGAACATGTCAGTTAAAGGAAATACTGTAAATTACAACACAGTCATGCCACACGATTGTGACTCTGTAACTAGTAACTCAGCAGTCAGCTCAGCAATGCAGCCGAGAACTCTTTGTTAAGTAGGAAAAGGAAAGCAACAGTTATTAAAAATGAACAGTCACTAAAGATTCAGGACTTACCCTGAGTCATCCCTGGCTCCCTCCTCTCCTGCTGATGTTTTCATCATTACAGCAAACTTTTAAGTCACTTTCTGTATCACAGTGGCTTGAGAGTTCCTCGGTCAGAAAAGCAATTCCTTCCCATCGCTGAGCAGAACTTCCACATCCTCAGGTTTTGTTCTGAAGATGGTATTTCAAGGGCGTGAGGGGGAAGATGTTTAAAATCAGCTTTGGGCTCAGTAGTATCGGGAGACAGAGGACTAAACAAGCACTGAAATGAAAGCAAACTACCAAGAAGATCCGACTTTAGCCTCTCTTATTTCTACTTCCTGTATTTATATGAACGGGGGATTTCAGGAAGAGGCAGTCTTTGGTGGTCAAGGGTGTGCATGTGTGTGAGTGTGTGTGTGTGTTATAAAGCCATATTTAGTAGTGCAGGCAGGTTAACCTTATTAGAAAGAAGGGCCTGAGACTTTAAACTAATTTGTTCCTCTAACCTAAGTAAGTTTCAGAGGAAATCATTTTACAGACTACAGGTATATCAGGAGGCAATGGAGCACAGTGAACTTTGTAAAGGATTTTGTAAGGCAGCAAAGCAGTAAGTCTCCGTCTGCAAATTCCTGAAGCATGTGTATTTCTACTGCTTGAGTAACTGGAACCAGATGGAGCTTGGAAACCTTTATATTTACACAGGACCTGAGAAAACGAAATGTCTAACGCTGGCAGAGGACAGCTTTGCAAAAGCATTCCCAGTTAAAGCAAAAGCTCATGATAAGGTTGTGTGAGTGCTGGCAAATGAGCAGCTCTCCTCGCTGGAGCTCCCGCCGGGCTCGGGGCACGTTGGACCTGCAGTTACTGCAGCGATCGAGGGTTTGCTGCGCGGGAAACCCGACCCAACACACCCCAGCTGTGCAGGCTGGGGCTGACAGATGTGCTGGGGCTGACAGATGTGCTGTCAGACACTGGTGGCACTCCTGTTTGGCAGCCCCGATGCTCCAGAAATATTTGATGTTAGGAGAATACATAATGGAAAAAAGTAAGGCAGAATAGAAAAAGAAGTGGAGAAAAGCAATTGCATGGAATGGAGTGGGAGACAAAAGTAATTTTTTGCCCCCTGTATCTTTAGAAGGAATTTCTCAGCCTTCTGAAAATAGACAGTGCCACACAGTCCACAGCAGAAATGCAAATGCCAGGGAGCTGTCAGTGTATTGGCAAGAGGGGAACTAGACCTCAGTGCAGAACACAGAGCCAATTCTGCTGGCACTGAGCTAGAGAGAGTCAGGGAGACTTTTACCATCACCAAGTCACACCTTCGATGTAATAGAGCACAAAATTTTTCCTTCTTTTTTTTTTCAATAAAGACTGTAATTTCAGTTCACATTAGGGAATTTATCTTCTAGCTTTTACAAAATTTATCTTAGAAACTGTATTATCTTAGAAAGAGCCTTACTGCAAGATTGCATGATGGAAAATTCACCACTGTTCTAAGTAAGGTATGTTAGTGCTTAATTGCTGACATTATTTAAATTCACACCTGATTTTTTGCCTTATCTAATTTTAAATTTTGAGCTACTGTATCTTGTAATGCTCTTCTCTACTATATTAAGGATCTCCTTGCTCCAAATTCTGGAGTCATTTTCAGGCAACAACAAACTCATTCATTAAAAAATCAGTCATCTTAGACAAACTGGTTGGCTGAGATTCACTCATCCCTTACTGCAGACTTGGCAGATCTCAGCTCTGAATCCTTCTGTGGGTTCTGGGCTCAGAGGTCCAAGAAAAAAATATCTTCTGGATTTTTTCACCAGCTGGGCACCTTTGAAATGCACCTCAGGTATTGGCACGAGATCGATCTCCTGCATGCATCACACAAATCCAACTCTACTCCAGTTTCCACTTCCCTTCCCTGCAATTCAGCAGGGACCAGGCCCACTCAGAATTTGCCCTTGCTCTGCTGGAAAAAAAAGGTTTGCTGAGACCAAAACCTGCAAAGTTGTGCTGTCGGCATGGACCTGCTCACACAGAGAAAACTGTTCACACAAATACACAGCCATCCTAGGCAAAGACCTTAACTAAGATGTTGCAAATGCAGAACACAACAGAGTTAGAAAATTCCAATTATATTTTTAGGGAAGAAGAAAAATAATTACTAGAACAATAAAAAGGTCCAGGAAAAATGGCAAAAATACAGAATATGAAATTCCAGTATTTTGGTGCTATCCCAGTTTCATGTGATTTGAGTGAAATCTTTCATACTATTTCCAATGTAAAGAATGCAGTTTCAGAAATTTGAAGTTTTGAGATTTGTTTTGTTAAAGATATTCACCAAATTTAATTTTAAAAGTCCCATAATTTCTGCAAAATACTCAGTATTTCTGTAAAATATTTAAAATACGAAAAGGAAATTTTATTCAAGCTTTACTAGGTGTCTTTTTGAGCCAGAGATTTGACAGGTTTAGTATGTGACAATGTGCTCTAGAATCAGGCTTTGGAAGGAAACAATTACACAAAAGCTAAATGACAAAATAATATCCAGTTACTTCAAATTGACATTCCTTTGTTATAAATCCAAGCCAAATGGGAGGAATTAATTTCTCTTCTAGGACTGATTCACCCTTTCCATCTTAAGCCACAGCATCCTGCAGCCCTTTTTGGTAGTTTCATGCAGCTGGGCTGGAAAGGTTTAAAAATGCCTTATGGGGAAGCTGTTAAGCACAATGAGCACTTGAGCTACAATAAAGGCTTTCAGAAAATGCCCAGATTACAGGACAGTTCTGCTTTCCATACACTAGGGAGTGGCTGCATCAATAACATGGCCTGTGATAGGAGCCCTTAGGAGCTGTCATGCCTGTTGTGTCATTAATCCATAGATTATGTGCCTTTTAGACAGCCTATTACATAACAGATCATGATGGGTCACAGTGTCAAGGATGGAAGGATTAAATGAAGAGGCACTTTTCACATTCAGATTCTGATTTTTAAAAGTTAATTCTGTGTATAAGAAAAAATCTTTTTCTTTCCCCAGCTTAGAAAAATTTAGCCTAGCATACACTAAAGAATGAAATATTTTTCAGAATTCAGAGAATGCAGAATATCCTTTTTCTCCACTTCCATAAGACTTTTCTGTAGATGGACAAAATACCCCAGAGTGGCTACTGCCAGGGTTATACAGCAGTAGGGATTCCAGTTGCATGCACAGTGCTTAAGAAAAAGAAGATCAAGCTTTGTTTTAACTTGCATCTCCTGGTAGTAAACTGGCTAGAAGTATTCATGAGAATGCTCTTGTCTAATGAAACTGTTAATACACCAGGCCATGAGATGAGGTAAACAAACTCTTAGCTCCTCTTTCTCCAAGAACTGCATTTAAAGCTTTTCCTCAGCCCAGCACAGACTGCACCATAGCCTATATACAATATACCAGGAGTCTCCACACACCCTGAGATGGACTACAGGGCTGCTGGAAATGGCCAGTCAAGGGTAAGAAGGAGTATCTCCAGAGCCTAGGGAACTGGGAAAGGAAAACAGCACTGTGTGGCCTTTGGACCTTATTTCCAGCCTCTCATCAGCATGCAGTACTCAGTGAGAACCTGCTGGACACCAGTATAGCACAGGATGAGGCAGCCAAAATGCTCTGCATCAGGGGTTCTTCTGAGGTTGCCAGAATTGCTTCTGGATCATTGCTTCAGTACAGCAAACTGTGTTCTCAGCAAATGGAGTTCTCAGTTTTCTAGTCCCAAAAAAGCAAATTGTGTGTTTCAGAATTGCTGCAAATCAAACCAATACACTTAACTTACTCCAAATAATGGCTTGATCCAGCCAGTACTCCCTAGAATACACAGAATGTGGGCCTTCTGTCACTCAGTTCAACAGGGTCCAGATTTCACCAAAAAGGTGTAGGCACATGTCCTATTTGGGTCCCAAAATTTTAGATTTTCAACAATATATATGAGAATGTTTCCCATCTACTAATCATCTGAGAAAAAAACCAGCAAACATGCTTGTTTATATAATTTATTGATAGTGTACATATTTTTATATAGTGCATTATAATACTGACTGCTATCATCTTTATAAATGCTGAGTTAGCTATCTTTTAAAATTCTCACAACAAAAATAATCAAATATCATGCCAACATTTTGTACCAAATTATCACATTAAATCCATTTGGATTTCATGACATATTTATCTGTACAATGGACCCCATATCACAGAGCATTCACAGTGCATAAGGTCACAGTCATTGAAAAAATAAGTAACATGAGAGATTTCTGTTATTTACAGTTTACAAACCCATCCCTTTCTGTTTTCAAAGTAAGCAGTTCTAGAAAGTTTTCACAATATTTAAAGAGGTATTGCACCTCTGAAGGGTGCACTGCAAATGCCTGCAAGTACGAAGTACAGGTTTTCAAAAGGTTCAGAAGTTATTTTAGTGACCATAAATGGTTTCAAAGAATTTCTTGCAATGGAGGAGATACCATGAGCCAAATTCTATGCTTGGTTCCACCAATGCTAATTTGTGCCAACTACCAGGACATTAAGGAACACTGGCACCACTCCCAAGAACATGAAGGCAAGAATTTGGTCATAACTTTGCTGCAGTAACAGCCATTTGAAACACAGGTATTGCTGGGGAAGCAGTTTACAAGTTTTCTTTGCATACATGAATAAAGGCCATAATCTTTCTGCAAAATCCCTCTGAAAAGAAGCATCTCAGTTGTTATTAATCTTTTTAGAGATTGTATCTGTCTGGTTTTCACATATTCTGATACCTTTAGAATTTGTTACCATGCCTAGTGCAATAAACCAATCTTTTTATTTGTTTTTCAAGTTTATCAAGACCATCTTAGTGATAGGACAGCAATGACTGCCTACATTCTTTGTGCAAGTGAAAAAGAAAAATAGAATTAAATTCCAACTAGCAATTCTAAGAAAATATCCAAATGCTGTTAATTTCCCATAATTATTCATTTCTTTCAGACAGTGCACTGTATGGGAGCAAGCAGAACCACATGATGAACAAATTGCCTCAATCACTTCACATCTTGGCCTGTGGAGAAGCAGCTCCACACATCTCACATGTCAGGAGAGCCACATACAGGATTTCAGAGACTTCTCTGGGGAAAAACCATCAGGACTTCACACGGGGGAAAATGTGAGAAAAGTGCTCAAGTTATTCAAAAGGAGGCTTTTAAACATGTACAGGGTCAGTCAGAAACTGGAATGCACACATGAGTTGAGTGACATTCTCTTCTTCAGCAGGACATTAATCACTTGCACACAGACTTTTCCAAATGATTCAAGGGAATAATAACGGGTTTAGTATGGAATTGCTGGAACTAAACACTGTCATTTACCTGTGTAACCATCACATAAATCTCACTGTCAACAAAATGAAAAATGTGGCATTCAGACTCATGGAAATAGAAAGAAAATTGTGCAGCAAATGCCTGAGCTGCAGAGATTTTCTTCTGAAAGTTCAAACAAAAATAACAGAGAGCTGAGGCTTGCAATGACAGAACATTATGCTCCAAGGTGATGTACTTCAATTAGGAAGATTCTTTGGTTTCACCTGGCTATCAGAGTTATTTTAGTGTCTGTTTCATATTACATAACAACATCTGACCTTTCCTTGGCATGAATAATCAGACAGTATTTCTACAGCTTAAAGAACTCTACCAAAACCAACTAACAGTAGGACACAAGTAAATGGCATTAAAATTGCAAGAAATCCAAGAAAGGAAGACAACAAAACTCATGAGGCATTTGGGCACCTAGAGCAAACACATAATAGAAACAAGTGTAATTAAAGCAGAGTCACAAAGGAAATCAAAGACAGAATAGAATCTTCTCTATAATTGCTAAGTGTTAGATTAGTAAAGACCTTTGCCATTTGTTTACATGTTGACACAAAGTTTACAAATGTAATTTAAAACCAGAAGCTAACTTTGTTTGTTACAGCTGCAGCAAGCATATAAAAACAAAATAATATTGGCACACCAAAGACTGAGCCAGGAGAAAGATGGTTGACTATGCTGTACCTGTTGGGAAGACTTAAGGTGCTCTTCTAGGCTGGACTTCAGCCCAGAGAGAAGCCCTTAGACCATCAAAGATACATTAAGACAACCATACCTGGAGCTTCTTAGATTTAGACATGCAGATCCTGAGCTTGAAATCTTTACTCAGGCAATACTTAATAATGCAGTACAATTGTTGTGGCAAATAAATGGAACCAAACACTGCTGAACACAATGGAAACACTCCCAGTTCTTTGCTACAGACAGGATTACACTCCATGGGTCTATGTGGGACTGTGCTACTCCAGGGGAACTGCAGCACAAAAGAGCTGCTGAAAGCCTCCCTTGGCCAGCTGTAACTCAGTTTTGATCCTGCTCATACACAAGGGCAGATGCACAGTTAAGAAGTCTTAGACCAGGAATGAGTTTTCTTATTTACAAGAGTGGAAATCTAAAGTGGTATCAACAGAGCAGAAGTCCACAGATTCTGGTCAAACCTTTTAATTTGAGAAAGAAATAAAATCTTTAGACTACAAAACCAATAGAACATGGAAAAGAACTGACTATGTAAGAAACCCAGAAACCACGCTCTGCTGTCATCTTAGGACACAATCCAGCAAGGCACTTGGATAGATGCTTAGCTTTAAAATGGAATCAAACCTACTGAAGTTAAGCTTTGCTGGATATGGGGTATCTTTTTCTGAGTTGTGTTACTTTCCAGTATTAGTATGCTGGCAAATTTCAGATCACACTAACAGTTTTCTCTCTCACATCCACCAGCTTTCTTTTCACTCTTGAGCTGAACATTAACTTACAGAACATTGTGACATACATTCCAAACTCAGCCAGCTAACTTTTGCAGTGGTTAATGAAACAAAATGGCTACAAAATTTAATAGATACAATCTGAACAGCTGCAGTATAGAACTGCGATAACAGTGGAGAGCCAAGCACAAATCACTCCTTTGCTTGACTAGAAAATGGCAACATTTTTAATGGTTTCCTGACCACACAAGCTAATGTTTTTCTTTTCATTTTTTTTTTTTTTGTATACATGTGAAAGGCACTAGTCTGTTATTACTCAGCAATAGCCTCTTGAATTACTGATACATTCAGTGGGTTTATCTGCAATACAACAATTTGTCAATCAAATCTTTCTCGGATCATTCAGTTTACCTGCATGGCTTAGTGTATAACTATTTATTTTAGCATATGGACAAGGACTACTTAGGAGCTTCCTAAAGTACTTCATATGTCATCAAAGCCCTGACACAGCATCTCATAATTCTTTGGCAAACAGTACATCCTTGGTCATGTGGTGGTGTCAAAGGAGAATCCTACTAATGTTATTTATAATGAAAAGTACAGCATGATACTTGTCTCATAGCAATAGATGCAGATGAGAACATCCCATGAAATGCAGCATTAGAATTCAATATAAATTGTCCTGAAGCGAGTTTATGTTTCAGGGAGAGCTGTAGATGACAGGAACCAGCCACACATTGTAAGGGTTGTGCTGGATTCTGAGACTGGTTCTGCTGAAACACAACACTGGTTTTCTGGAGCAGGTGATACTCAGATTAGGCAGAGTAATTCTAAAGGTTGTGTGAAAGACTTACAGAATTAGCAAACAAAATTCATGCATATTTGGGCTGAAAGTCAGCTGCTACAGAAAAAAATGGTGTCCATACTCTTCTAAAGTCACCTGGCTCAGAAATATGAAGGTACAATACAATTTTCTAGATCTGGCATTATAAACTTTGATGCCCTCATCCCCAAAACTCAGCAGATCACTACACATTCAAAACCAGACTTTGGAACTATTCTTCTATTATGTAAAGACAACTGAGCTGCCTGAAGTGTGCCCAGGAGAGCAAATGTTTGCTTGAATGCAGTTCTCCAAGACCACAAAAACAGAATATAGGAAAAAACCCATTTACTCAGCCTCTCTCTCTGCTCCTTTCAGTCTCATATCTAAGTCATCACCAGATTTTCAGTAGTAAACCGTCCTCCTGAAAGACAGCAGGGGAGAAAGTAAGACAAGGGAGGGATATTCCTACAGTGGTGCAGCAGTATGCTGCATTTTCACAGCCTTTCTGCAACAGAAGACTCAAAGACGAACATGAATTCCATCTCCTTAGCTTTATACTGCAGCAAAAACATCGTGAATGCCTGGAAATGGGGTCACTGGCATATTTGAGATAAAATGTGTTTACTGCCATTCTTAAGTATTCAATAAAGCATTTTAGTAATGCTGTAATTGTGTCCATCTTTAGTTCTTAACGATGTAACTATTTAATTAAGGTAAGAAACCCTAAATGGATGCTAATACTGACATTTGCAACAAAATGTAAAGCAAATAATAAATGTGTTTATTTTTCGCTTTAGAATCACATTTAATGGACCCAATTCTTAAAAAATACACCACCAGCAGCACACACTCTTTAATTTATCCTAAGATAATTTTTAAAATAATTTTAATTGTAAACTCATTGCCTGGTGTAAACAGTATTCTGCATGTCAGCTGGCTAAACATAATTATTTGTCATGTATGTCAGAAGAAGGAACTTTCTGAGTAAGTGCTTATTTGCTAAGTTTTTATAGTATATTCTCATTGACACAATTTTTTATATTTAGTCTTAATGGAAAATATTAATACATTTAAAAACACATCAACTGTAAGTTGATAGGTTTAGTTTGGTTTATAAACATTTAAAAAATTTTAAAAATCTATGTATAAAGGTAACTGTGCTTCTTTAGAAACTTTATGTGATCATTCACATACAGCTTCAAAATATTTTTAAAGTTTAGTAGCAATTCAAAATATGCTGTCTCAGTGATTTACAATTATATCACTGCTAAATTGTGGAATGTTACCCGCTATTTTAATACTCTGGGCTGGATCTTGCTGTCAATTATATCCAGAGTAATTCCATGTATCAGATTTATGCTGGTGGAAAGGATATCAAAACTTGGCTTCTACTCAGGGTTAAAAATAAGTATATCATGCTTCAAAACTTGCATGCAAATTTTGCAATCAAATCAACGACCATATTCTCTTGGCAGACTTGCTTTTGTCAGGGTGACTCTTATCTGCACTGCTCCGTGTCAGACATTCATCTTCATTAAGCTTCTGGCAGTAAGAAAAAATGGTGAAGAATACACCAGCTTCTTGACTGAGGAAATAAGCTTCTTCCTCTCACCAATCAAACTGAATCAAACCAAATCATGATCAGGGTGGGTTTTGTTGTCAGAAAGTCTGGGTTATGGTCAGCTACTACTCCCAGCTGATAACAATAACTGATAGTTACTGAGCACCCGGTTATATTTTATTTCTTTAGATTCTTCTAAATTTACACAATGGGCTTACAATGGCCAAAGCAAAGTCTTTTTTGTGGTGCAATACTCCACAAATGTCAGTTTATATCTATGTATACAGCATTCCTCATTAACAATAAAACATATTCTTCAAGTATGAATTTCTGCATGTAAATTCTCTTCGTATGCAGTTACTCTGACTTCTAGTGTGCATCATCACAAGTGATACAACATACAACCATTTCCTCTTCTTTCTCTGCCACAATGTTCATTGAACAGAGTGATAAATATCCAACACTGCCATCAAAAACTGTCAGTGCAGTTTCTCTATAAGCAGAGCACTTGAAGGGGGAAATGATCCTCAACAGTGCATGCCATGATATGTGCCTTGGAGTTTCTGGTCCTGTAGTTTAAATATTCTGACTGAGCCAAGAAAGGTTCTGAACTTGCCTCTTACCCTTCCATGGAAAGTAAATGTCAAAACCAAAAGAACTATAAAGATTTTTCTCCCATCCTCTTGCTAACCTTGATGGTGGTGGTCGATTGTCTGCAAAAGGAGAATGAAAACCACAACAGAATGCCCAGAAATGGGTCCTCTTAGAGTTCTGAATAAGATCCATGTAGCTTTATGACGGAGCAGCAATATCCAAAGATGAGGAAAATGCTTTGGTTGCCTTCAGCTAGCATGTTAAAAGAAAGGTATGCTTTCCTTCCATATAGGTAAAAGTGCTTGTTAGCTGATTAAGCAGGAACAACACTCAAATTATTGATGGAAACAAGGTAGAAATGTGAAATGCCTCCTGTCATTTACAGCACGTGTAATCAGAAGAATTTCAGTCTCTCTCCTTGTTGTGGTTTAAAGTTCTTCTCGGCACATAGGGAAGTTGACGAAGGTGAAGACATTGAACTCTATCATTATAGATAAACACAGGAAAATAGCATAAAGAAGCAACACATAGATGCCTAACTTCCTGTCAAGTTTCCACTTATTTACATGGATTCCAAACACCTGCAAGCAAACAGAGCGTCAGTCAATAAAGTTCTGAAGGAGACTTTTGGAAGCAGCCATTATAAGCTAAAAATTAGAGTATTTTGAATTAGAGGTCTTGCAGGAAGACAAAAGTACGTTCTTGGTATTTTATAGATCAGAAAAGCAACAAACATTGTTGACTCAGTTCTGAGTCTGTTGTCCGACAATTGTTTTACAAAATATTCAATGAACTAAATTAAATTAATGTCCCTCCCTCAAATGTTTCCCTGCAAATCCTTTATGTCCCAGTAGTACACCAGCACCTAACGCCCATTCTTTCAACAGCTTCAGAAGAGGTGCTCTGCTTGCTTATTTGCTGAGCTCCAGAACCAAAGGGTTACAAGTTACAGGCAGCAAAGTCCTCATGAAGGCATCTATTTTCCACAGTGCTCAGTGCCTCTGAATTATTATTTATTTTGCTCAAAACTTTCCACTGAGTTTGCTGTGGGAGGGTCTGTGCAAATCAGGGTACTCAGCGGAACAAATGAGACAGAAATAGATGCCTCAAACTCAGGCGATCTGGCTTCTGCTGCAAAAAGACTCTGCAGAAAAGTATGAAGGGCTAGCACAGTAACACCTCTGCATAATCCTCCCATTTTTCCCCAATGTGCTGATTAACAATATGCATGCAGCAACATCAGATACAAATGTCTGCAGAACAGTGGTGTTGTTTCACAGGCACTGTGCAGTATGGCAGGCTGGGGATAAGAAATGAAAAGAACACGTTCTCACACCTTCTAGATCAGATACATTAGGAAGTTAGCAGCAGAGTGAACAGCCCTGGCCATTCTATCACTTAAGTCATGCACAGGTGATGTGAAGCTTTGTAAGACTTAGTCATGCAACAGTGTGAAATCTCCAGCGGTGACCGCCTCCTCTACAAAGCCTCCGCAGGCAATCAGTGAAAGACGTTAGTGTAAGTGGATATTTTTATACCTTTTGGATTCCTTACACCTGATTTGATTCTTCCTACAGAGCGTTCCCTGGGAGTCAAGCAGGAACAGACCTTAAGTACCAGCAAAATTGACTTTTCAAACAGAATTATTGTTTCTCCTTAAGAAGTCATGTGTTGCAAGGGTGTCTTACGCTGAGTCACATTTAGCATGTCTGTTCCAAGTCCTGGGGTTCACAGTCCTCACAGACTAGTCTTCACTAAGGGTTTAGGCTACAGCACTTGATTTTGGCTGGATTTGGAAACCAGAGACAAGGGCAAAGGATGACAGGTCTTGTCTCAGCATAGACAGGCCGGGGGTATGGACACAGGCTCACAGAAGTACTACTGGATTAAAAAATTTCAACATTGCCACTGAAATCCATGGGACCTACACATATCCAGCATCTCTTGCACCAAATGGGCAAATTTCAGCCCTCACTGAGGACAATGGTAGCTCTTCAACTCATGGTACTGCTAGAAGAATGATACTTCACAAGAATCAATGCTAAGTATTTCTATTTTATCCTTCTGTAACATGTAAATACCTAACAAGTATTTTCAAACTGAAATACCTGTAGATGGTCTAATACTTACAGTAAGTGCCACTGATCCTAGCAAAAGTGCAACTGAATATACCAATCCTTTGCTGTTTATTTTAACCTGTGGAAATCAGAAAATACTTTTTAAATGTCAACCATATAACTGTGCTTTGGAGATCAAAAAATCAATTTACTGATTTAAAGTCCACCTTGTGCTTTGAATAGTGCCTTATATATTTTAAACTATGCAAATCCATAACAGACGTATCCTAATGAAGAATGGGAAGATTAAGGAATCAAACCAAATGTAAAGTAATCCCATCTCCATTAAAAAAAGAAGTGAGCATTCATAACAGATTTTATGTTAAACATCCTCAGAAAAGAGACATATACTGTTATTCTGGTCTTAGTTACAAAAATGCTAAGGTACATGGAGACAGGTTTACTGAAGTTGTGTAGCAAGAAAATGATAAGAGCCATGAACCATCCATGGCAACAGTTTTCTGCTACACAGTGTAATGTACTCCAGTTGACAAACTGGAAATTAATTGCAGCTTGTGGAAGAAGAATTGCTTCCTTAACTGGGTTTCTTGGCAAAGAAGTAATACCTTATTAAGCAACTAATAACATGATCAACAGGTTGGTTTTAAATTTATTCTATTTGTATGCTTTCTTTTTAGAATTTTTTAAAAATAGAATAGAAGTGCAAATTAAAGATTTGCCAAGTATACATACAGTTGATCCATAATCAATTGCCATGGTCTGCAAACCCCATGGAACACCAAGTCCCACCAGAATGTCAAAGACATTGCTCCCAACTGTATTGGATACTGCCATGTCACCAAGGCCTGCAGAGAAAAAAAAACCAAAAACCAACTCTTTGATAAAATCAAAGTATATGGCCACTATCCTGTGCACTGGAGGAAACTAAAGGGGAATGATCTGCATTGATCCAATCCCCCTTGAACTGGCCAGAGTATCTGATTTAGGGAGACAATTTCCATAACATCAGCCTGACTTCTGGAAAAAATGTGCAAAAACTGCTCACTCCACCTACATCTTCCTTGTGTCGTGCAAAGCCTTTACAGGGTGTGTGGTAGCCATGCAGCACTATGTCAAAGTCTTGTCTAGGTAGTCTGCAGCCACAGGGAATCTGAAGACTATGTACTGGATTTAGTACCTGGATATGTGACCTTTATCTCGTGTGAATGAAAGAGATCCTGAAAATAACTAACCAAAGGGCAGTCAAAGATATTATGCACTTCCATGGGGCTTGAAGAGTAATAATTTCACTTCAAGAGCAATAAAATACTACAGGAAAGGAAAAGAAGGGTAAATGGTGGTAAAGTACCTCAGTATTATTCAAAATCTACTTCTAATGCTCACCACTGGCTGGCATCTCTTTCTGCACCTGTGTCAGTGGATATGAGGAAGGCAAAATTCTTCTCTGTCCCTGCTAACTTCCCTTAGACCTAGCTGGCCTAACTATTGAATCACTTCCACTAAGTGAATATTGGAAAGGAAGGAACTGAAAAGGAAGAGGAACTCTGAGATAAATGGGACAAGTCCCAAATAGAGTTTCAGAGTGAACAGAGTGGAGACAGATACTACATAGATATGTGATCTTCTAGCAGGAAGCTGCTGAAAGGTAATGTCCTCTGGTACTGTCCATTGTCAGTGAACAACTCTCTTGAATTCAAGCAGTGCAAAGTCTCTGTACTGTCTTTAAGGGCATTGGGTGCCTTTTTGTCAATCTAGTGCTTACCTTAACTTTCAGAGCAAACAACATTTGCACTGTTTTTGTCTAGTAAAACAGAAGAACTAATCTAAAGAAGCAGTCTGTTAATTTAAAAATGTAACATTTTCATCGTTCTTGAAAAAACCTGTTCACTTAAATTAATATACATGCAAAATTAATTTAGTAGGAAGGTGGTTCCATAATAATTCTGAAGACTTTGTTGTACTGCTTTTGTGAGAATATTCTGCACACAACAAATAATACAACATGGAAAATTATATACTTTAAATATATAACACTTTTCAAGCAAGCAACACTTAACAGCACTACCCCTACCACAAATTACAAAGGTGAGGGTTTTGAGTACTTAATTTATCACTGAAAAGCCCTTGTAGTTTGCCCAATGATGTATGCTGGAGATTATCTGATTAAAAAAAGGCTATGGAAATTGAAATAGTGGAAAAAAATAAAATTAGGTGTTTTTCTTATTCTACTGCTGTGCAGAGGATCACTGTCAGCTCTAATGTTTTTCAACAACAAGAAGGATGCTGCTACCAGCATTATACAAATAAAAAAAAGAAACATAAAGAAACCTAAACAAAATTTAAAGACAAATGAGAAAGCCTTTGACAATTTCAAATGGGCAGCTGAGGAGGATGTAGATGTCAGTAATCCAAAACTTTCCAGTGCAGCTATTCATATGTTCCAGTGGGAAAGAGGTCTGCATTTGGATGAGAACTCTGCCTGGAGCAGTAACACTTCTGCCACATCCTCTCAAACCACTTCACTTCCTTGGATTTCAGAGGTCTTCTAGAAATCAGTACAAGTTTTATATGGAGAAGTGCTGGTCAGTATATATCCTTCAAAGTAGTTTTTAATAGCTGATATTCTAGTTTTGTCTATGACTTCTGTCTTTTCATCCTGACTGATTCATACCATGCATGGGACATCTGAGGCTGAATTACATTTTTGTAATTACATTACTGAATTGCATTCTAGAACTAGCATTCTAGAATGCCCCATCCAAATAAGCAGAAGATAATTTTTTGGTTCACAATAATTAGCAAACTGTTTTGGCTTTTAATGAGGTGCTGAAACAGTAAAAATTAACATAAAATTATAAAACTGCTTTGACAATTTGTGTGTATGGAGGAAGCAAATCACAGAGCACACATGTAAGACTGCAGTTATCCTTCAGCAGGCACAGTACCTTGTCTTGCTACTATTAGGCTGGCCATGCAGTCTGGGACACTTGTTCCTGCAGCTAGGAAAGTAATGCCCATGATCACATCTGGAATCCCAAGGGTGTATCCAATCACAGTCACCTGAACAAGGAGGAAGGTAGATTAACTTATCATATTTGGAAAGTCTCCCCATTCCAAAACAGTTGTGGCATACTCTTAACTTTGATTTCTGGTGTGGACTCTAACAGGAATAGACTCAGAATACTTATCAACTTCTGCAAATTAAATACTTGTGGAATAACCAGCCTAAAACCAACCCTGTGCAAAGGAAAAGTACTTTGGGTCTTATTCTATGGACAAACAAAATCTCCATTTCCTGTTGTTCTAACATGACATATTGCTGTTTTAAGGAGACACAGTCCAATCTGTGGGTTTGGAGTTTTTTGTTTCCACAAATGGCAGAATTCTTACTGGTTCTGTTCTCGAAGGGACTGCAACCAATATTATATTGTAATATAGTGGCAGAGATATAAAGAACTTATTATAACCTAACACATGAAGAAGGAACTAGTTTCTGGTTTGACTTCTCATATAATCCCCAAGTGAGCAGGTCTGGTTATACTGTCCCCTGATGTTCCAGATGCAGCTTGAAAAGAGCTTAGTGAATCACTGAAGACTGCAGCAGAGCTCTTAGAAAGAACAAGGAACTGTATTTAGCTGGAACATCCAAAGAGGGCTGAAAAAACATCAAGAAAAGGCAGCTGAAAAGGAAAGAGGCTTGTGAGAGGGAGAAGACTGAACCTGGGAGAGACAGCTGTTTCCCTGCTGAGCCTGCTAAGGATGGTAGTCTTCAAGGCTATGTGTTGTTCTTGAAATAGTTTGCCAGTCTATCACATGAGGAAAATTTGACCCTACACTAAAGAAAAGGTGTATTTTAGGAACCCAACTGAAAAACTTTTTCTTCAGGGCAAGCAGAAACCCAGGAATAGAAGTTGGCATGATTCTCTTGCTGAGACTGGTAACAAGTACTATGGTCCAGCTGCCTCTTAAAGCAGTATGGGCTGCAGCCTTAATGAGTACCTCTCTCATTTGTGAAGGGAATATCTATATATGGAACCAAGGTACAGAGTATGACCTTCCAAAGGACATACAATATGATACAAATGTGTGACTTTGGCTGGCAAATGAATTTCTTAGACATAGTCTTTGGTAGAGGATTGTTTTACAATGCAAAAAACTATATAGAAAGTTGAAAAAGTATACAGAAAACACAATCTTTCATGAGAGGGAACATAAAGCAGTTTTCAAATGCCTGACAGGCATCTGAGGAAAGTAGAGATGTTCTCCACCACCTTCCTGTACTGTATGGTGCCCTATACAGTAAAGGCCCAATTATTTCTGCAGAGAAAAGGCAACAAAAAGCTAAAATTACAATTATTGTATGAGCTGAAAAGACTGCACTACAATTGCGTGCCTTTCTTTAACAAATGCACAGAAGATTTTCACATACTTTGAGGTGCACGTTTCACTCAGTAGGAAGTCCTGCTACATACACTTACCATCCACACCATGAAGTAGGAGAACAAGGCAATCCAGAGAGTGGACAAGATGAATGTCAGCATAAAGCACTTCTCCCAGCGGGGTTTGCTGCAGTTTGGAATTGTGGTAAACAGCACAAATATCAATGGCCATGTCAAAAGCCATTTAATTTTGTTCATTTTTCCATCTGCATGACAAAGGAAAGAAACAGTTTAGCTTTCCCATCACTTTCCCAGGCTCAGTTACACCTCTTTGAGCAGAGCAGATGATCCCAGAAAGATGTTTACAATCATGCACATCAGCTCATTTTCCAGGGTACCTTTCAACTATACTTGGCCTCCTCACTTTCAGCCAAATTCTGCATGCTCATCCACAATCTTCTTATAGTTAAGCCTGCCAAGATCTATGAAAATCCATGGAAGAATTACAATGACTTAAAATCACAGCTGATATTAAAACCAAAATTAAGTCAGGTTTGCTGCACTTTCAAATGTATTACTACTAACCCATAATTTTAAAAAAACCCAACAACAAAACCAACCAATCAGAAACCCCCACTCTCTCACCTTAATAGAAATATCGAAATCCAAATGGTGAAAATGACTTGTACCTTCTGTGCAGCAACAGAACACAGAAGCACAAGATCCAACCTATGAATATGGCAATCTTTTTTCACCTTATTGTGCCTTATTGTTCTAACTTTGGTAGAAGTTTAAATAAACTAATACTTAGAAGACCTAGATTTGTTACATCTCTCTCTCTGCACACAACACCGCATGGAAATAGTGAAAGAAAACTTCTGGAAAAGGAAACGAGGGAGTGACTTCCCTTGTACAGCTCTCCAAAATCAACTGGTGAGAAGTACCCGAGAACTGTCATCACTGAAGACTGGTACACACCTTGTCATTTGTTTAAAATTTACAATATTGCAAATGTAATCTCAACACATAAACCAGAATTATTTTATAACTGGGTCATAAGTAAATGGGGTACTATTCTTACAGTTCATGAGGCATTCTTCAAGTAGGATGATGAAATTGTCTTTCAGGCTAAGTGAGAGTATCACAACCAACATCGTGGCCATTTTGGCTTGGACTTTCTTTACATTGTGCTAGAATGATGCTAATTAAGTCAGGGTTTCCATCATTAACTCATAATGCTATGCTCGAGATCTACTAAAATATGCTGTTTTGAATAAAATCACTGATCACATTGAAGGAAATTATCGAGT
Organism: Irena cyanogastra; assembly: GCA_013397155.1. Classification (NCBI taxonomy): domain Eukaryota; kingdom Metazoa; phylum Chordata; class Aves; order Passeriformes; family Irenidae; genus Irena; species Irena cyanogastra. Next base: position 119,576 of record VWZV01015465.1, read on the forward strand.
ACATCTCCCATGGAAATTATTTAGCTACATTATAAAGAACAGTTACTAACCAGCTCCTATCAATTTCACCATTTCTCTTTCAGCAAAGACTTTGGGATTTAAGATGTGCTTAACAGGAATTTTTGTTAGTGATTTTAATTGGATTGAACTCAGCCCTCTGGACCAATGTGCACCAGGTTGCAATGAAATTCAATATTTAACATTTAAAAATTAATAATACTTTTAAAATTTGTGAGGCTACTTACCAGTCTAATTTAAATTGCTGCATCCAAACTTGTCTTTATTCATTTACTTTTGTATATATTCTAGAACTAAATTTTCTTGCCTGAGTTATGAAACTGCTTTCTAACTTGAGATTTCCTTGTGAAATTTTAGATGCCATCAACTCACCAAGAAATCTTAGACTAAGCTTTGCTCTTTATTCCCATTTATAGCTTTTGGCTGTGAACTTCTAATGCATAAAACTACTGAAGTGTCCCAGGGTAATTTCTAATTCCAGACTTTTATATGTCACTGAGGATCTATTACAGATTTTACAGGAAAGACCTTTTTCTCTCTGCTTACGTATACTTCTGCACTGATGTTTTTTAAAACAGTTATCTTTTACCTGCTCTGTCCAGGAAATGACATTTCTTGGCTCATATCTCTGTTTAATTGTTAACAAGGCTGTAAATATTCTACAAAACATCCTATGGTTATTTATATCTCTTCCTGCTTAGTTTGTTACAGTTTGGATTACTTAAAGACTCTAGATAGTTAATTTTTACTCTTTGTACTCAAGTTGCTAAGCTTGGTCCATAGCCCAACAAGTCAGCATGGCCTAGGCCAGTAATATCCTCAGCACATAATTCCAGATGCAGGGTCAGTGGATGGCTGATTGAAAAAATTGTGGATCCAATTCTGATCTGTGTGGGTGTAATCTGACTGACTTTGGGGCTGCTGCACATAAGCAGTGCCATTTCTCTTTCCAGTAACATAAATAAAAGAAACAGAATTGCCTTAAGGACAAATAGAGCCTCTGCTGGGGAATATGCATCTTGTCTGGGATCCTGTTTAGTATCCTGAATTACTCAAACAAATGCTTAACTGAGAATGCATAGTGCCCTACCACTGGCACAGCTATGTTTGTTCATTTCCAAGAAAACCTAATTACTACTGGAGGAGAGCTTGCCTTTCCATTATCTTGCTGAGTTTGAATGGATGTGTGTCAGATTAAAATTCCTGGCTCAATTAGTGGTGATGTTTTACCCACACAACATCTTGAGTTGAAACTGCTTAGCTAGATGGTTTGTGGGAGTGACATTTGCATTCATTACATGGCAGCTAGGCTTGAGACTTGAGGAACAGCAGTGTGTAATTCTGGGCTTTGCTGGGTTAACAAGAGAAGCTGAGTGACCATTTACAGTTAGCTTGGAATGGTTCAGAACCACCACGGCCAAAGCAGCTTACATGACACATTCTACACTGGCTTCTCTTTTGTGTTTTGGTTTTCTAGCTTCTATAAACTTTTCTATAAATTCTTACGTATCTCTGGCCTTGGTTTTACCTCATGCCTTTTCACTCAGCTCCTTCTATTCTGGGTCATGGAACCTGTGTGGCACATAGGGCTAAAGAAATCTACTTTTTAAATACATTTAGCAGCAACCTCAATGAAGTGAGACTTTATTTTCTCAGGAAACTGATAACTTTATTCATTTCACCTGGCTTAGATGAATGCACAATCAATACACAGCTAGAAGATGGAAAGTTGTGGGTTTTTTAATTCTTTTGAAAGCACTTCTTTTGCTGTTCTGTTGTTTTGGTTTTGACCACCCACTCTAAAATAATAATTAAAAAGATTTAATGATAAAGAGGTTACAGTGAAGTATGCTTATAGCTTATGACTAATTGTTTTACAGCTGTTGAGTTGCCCCCTAGCCCATCTGCAAGGAAGAGAATTATCATTCCCATTTAGGCTATTATTCAGTACACAGCTGCTCTGTCCCATTACAAGACTCCAGCACAGTTGTTTTAAGGGTGGAACCACCCCCTCTTGTGAGCCCTGGGTTTAAAGGCTCCTGCAGCACCCCACACAACCGAGGAAAGGTGTGTTTTGTATCCCCCACAACAATGAAAGAATATTGCTTTATTACATAAAGCAGCACTGGTCTAAATTCTGTTCTCAACACTTGGCTGTAAAACAAGAAGATGAGGGGTTTTTTGCAAGGAGTTATTTTCACTCCTTCATACATCCATTTTTTTCTGTTTCCACAGATATTTGGAAGCCAAGCACGCCAAGTATTTCAGAGAGGTATCATTACAAAAGAGCTTGATTACAGTGTTTCTGAAAATGAAGTGGCAGCCCTACAACAAAGAGATCTGCTAATTTTCAATACATTCCTGGGCTAGCCATCTTTCCAGACGTTATGCTCACAATAATTACTTTCACATATAGATAGTGTCCTGGTGAACAAAGACATATCACATATCACAGCACTGAGAAGAAACAAGTATTTCCTTAAGCTGCCAAAGAAAGCACTTCTTACAGAAAAAATAGAGTCCTATTTGCAACATTCTCAGAGAGTTGAGAGAAACTCAGTATAAAAGTGTGAAACCACATTTGTGTTTACCTTTAGATCAGACGTGCACTCTTGAAGTAAATGTACTGATTGACCCCACTTAGTGTTTTCAGCATTGCAATTTCAGTCTGCAACACACAGCAGCCTTGTACCACACCTGTAACATTCCCCTGGTATAAAGCTGAACCAGAGCCACAAAATTAGAAGTGCTCCAAGCAATAATGGGCATTTTATCCACAGGACCAAGTTAGAGCTAGTTTGAAACAGAACTTCCAAAGGCACATAGTGCAGACAGCCCACACGTCCTAGTAAAAAAGCTGCAGAGAAAACACTTTTTCAAGTTTAGAGTGGAGTCTGTAACTACACCATCAGGAATCACATCTAAGTTATTGTAGTTAGTTAAATTTGATAGCTTTTCCACTTAGTTTTCCCTTTAAAAGCATGTCAGCCAAGCACAGATCTCAGGTCCATACATTAGTTGCTTCAGAACACACCTAAACATTCCCAAGTGAAGAAAGCATCTCCTTACACAAAGCAATGACCAGCTAACTGGCCTAAAAAAATATAACATTCCCAAAAGGCATGAATCTAATTGGCACACAGGAGCCTCATAACTGTGTGTTTGTGAATTCATATAAATCTCTTCAGGTAACTTGAAAACTGGGAAAGGTGTTCTCTAACTGAAATGAGAAAGGCTTCCTGAAGTTTACTATCGATTGCTATTTTTCCAGTGACTTTTTGTTGATGGTAAACTTAGGGTAAAAATGAGGCACATCCAGGCCCATCTAAAAAGATTATTGCTGCAAACTTTTTTCATGCTTTACTTAATAATTTTTAATTTTTTAAATTCCTTTTTTATCTTTTTAAATCTCTCTATCATTTTTCATTTGGGAAGGACAAAACTCAACCAACCAAACAAAAAAACCCACTTCTTTTTTCTCTAATTAAAAATGATTTTCCAAACACCTGTCCCCTTGGTTCTAATTAAGCTTTGTATTTACAAAGATTAATTTACACCCAAATATTATTATCAATGTCAAGTCAATTCTCAAAATTCTCTGAAAATGTGTAAAAGTAACACATATACCTCTACACTAGGAACTTTGTAATAACCCATGCAGCAAGTAAATTTCTGTTAAAAAATGCTGTTCATAAGAGTTCAGACTGATTGGAGAACTTCAATATAAGTAAATTAGACAATCTGAAAACTTAATTTCTAGTCATGTGCAGTATCCAAAACACAACAGAGAAATACAGATTTTTCTCCCATGTATGGTACTTAATATATAAAAACTGAAAAATGTACAACAAACTAGATCTGTTGTGAATTTTCCATCAGAATTGTTTTCCACAGAAAAATGTCTATTGCAAAATAATAAAAAAAATTGTTAGAAAATGGCTTTCAATTTTTCATTAGGAAAATTAACATAGCAACTGACTCTCTACCTTCTTGGAAAATTCTTATTGATTTCAGCTCTGCAAATTACTCTATAAATTGTAGAGGCAAGAGATTCTCTGTATGAGCACATTAGAAAAAGGCTATGTGGTGTGTAAAACAGTATCCAAAGAGGCTCAATCTTTATCATCCTTCCAAGTGGGCAGCAGACATAATAAAATATTTTTATTGCAGTTCTCCTGCAACAGACCTTTGGAAACTTTTTTTTCCCCTTTGGAAAATACCAAGCTTTTACTTCTCATCCTCATCCAAAACAGACTATTTTTCAACCTACTGAAACTCTTCTCGGAAGTTTCATTTTCCAGAATACAAGTTCCAAATTCCAGACAGTGAAATCTGTCCAAAACAACTCAGATTTCTATTTTCAGCCTGTGCCTTTAACACACTTTGAATATTTGGATTTATGCCAATAATCTTCTCTTACATACATGTTTTTGGTACAGCGAAAACTGGTCTACAAAAAAGAATTTGCTCCTGTAGACAGAAACGAGCTTTACCCTCAGAGTTACAACAGGTTCACACAAGACAACATTCAACAAAAGTAAGATGCAACTGAACTGAGGTACTCCCCACATCTTGTTAGACTTGGCTGGATTTTGGCTGGGTTTATTCTGTATGTTTTAACCTGCTGTCTAACAAAGAGCCACAGCACCCTGAGTGTTCAAGTGAGGTACACTGGGTTTGCCTTGTCCACCGTGTTTCCAATAAAGGAAGACATCAAGTGAGGCAGTAGGAGCCAGGTTCAAAGTAAATAAAAGGTTCTTCACAAAATCATGGAGCTCCTTCAGAAAGGATGTTGTGGGTGTTAAATGTTTGCAAAGATTCAATGACAATTAGACATTAACATTCAGTTAATGAAGAAGAAACACATGAAGGAATTTAAGATCAAAATTTTACATCCAGTCCAGGAAGGTCCTTGAGGTGAAAATAGTTTAACAATAACTTGTCCTGTCTCATTCTTCCCCAGGCTTCTTCAAAAAATCATGGCTGGAGTCAGAATATTGAGATAAATGTTTGTTTTGACCAAGTACAAACATTTTAAATGTTTTTAGTAGATACTGTTAATTTTTTTTTCTTCTATCCTACACATTATCTTTGTATTTTGGATCCAAACAAAAATGGATCAGAGTGCTAATCTCCTTTATTGCCATCTCATTTTAGCTCGGGGAATTATTATTCCTGTTTTAGCTAACACCATCATGACTTACATAAAGCATCCATGCTCCAATTCTGTAAGAGAAGTTGTTCTTCATTCCTGTGGAATGATCAGGAGCTGAGATCACAGAGTGTTTTAAAGGGTGCTGAACATGTGACAATGGAAGGGATTTAAGCATCCATTAAGAGCTGCACAGAAGTGCTTTTCTGAGTCTGGGCTCTAAAAGACCACTGAGCTATGCAAGGGCTTTAACACACCATTTTGTTGTCAACATATGCCTGCCCAGTTTTGTCCTATTTTATTCTGAAGTGTGGGGTGTTTTTTTAAAGTTTAAGACATGTTTTCAAACAACTGTAGAGTAATCAAATTGTAAAGCTCCAAATGAGCCTTTCTCTTGGGAGATAAACATCATAGTCTAAAGGTTAGGTCAAGAAAGAGATTCCTCTTTTAAAGAGAATGTGTTTTTCCCACACAGAAACCAAAGGCAAAGGCTGTTTGAATGATATCATATGCAGTTTCTATAAAAACTGTATGTTGTCTCCTTTTTCAGGATGGGCCTGAACCACACCCACATTCAAGAGTGAATCTCTCTGGATGTCTGAGAAAGGGGATATATGCTGAAACAGTTTGAAGCTCTTTTCATGTAACAACTATATTCTCTATTTTTGCTTGCTAAAGCCCTACATGTACTGCTGAGCACTCCTGTTGACAGAGGATAAAAAAAGAACAAAATGCAAAAGATGCATTTTGAGATGACAAATAAGAACTGTGAATCACTCAGAGATTAAACTTTCCACTTCACTTATTTCTGTTTCAGGAAAAAACCCAAACTTGTTCTTGCAAAAGTATCCAGAATATGCAATTTGAAGAAAGAAAGTCAAATCCCAAATTAGGCTAAAAAATGTGACTACAAAACAGCACAAAAAAGGGGTTAGGCCAACTCACAGCCATTGCAATTGCAGCTTCTAAAATACAGAAGTGGATTTTTTACCTAGGACACCACAACCGATTGAATTGGAAAGTTCTATTGAAAACTGAAAGCCTATTCTTCATAGAACACTTCACACTACTGGAAAAAAATACATGAACTTCTGATCATTAGAAAATGTATGTGCCTTATTCCCAGACTGAAAATTAAACCAAAGAAGACCAGATTCCAGGATTCTTGAAAACTGTCTGCAAACTAGCTTTTCCCTGAAGCCAGCTTTAAATGTTCAGATTTTTTAGGCTACTGATTGTGCCACAGTACTTAAACAACAACAAAGCATGATGCTGGGTCCTCACATTTTCACTAAACTTATTAAAGTGGTGCTTTCATCATTAAACATAATGAAAGAATTATCAGTCAGAATATGAGTTGAGCAATGAGAATCCAACCAACGGACAATCAACTCCAGACAACAGGAGTGACAATACCTGAAGGTAATGAAGAGGATTTTATACAACCACTTATTCACTTTTACACAACCACTTATTCACTTTTACACAACTCTCTTGAGCTCATGTTGAACTTTTGCTCTATCAGTATGAAGTGAATCACCAGTGGTTCCACTCTGGCCTGTTAAACCTCACTTTATCTTTGAAGACTTTCTCAAAAATGCAGAAAAAATGCATTTAAAGACCAGTGACATAACTAGTAACTCTCTCTTCAGTTCAAAGAATTTTGTTTATAGTGAATGTCACACACTTAGGAAGCTCTAATATGAAATTTACCTATGTTTTATTCATAAAAAAGCTGCCTGGAACGTAAGAAGAAATGCATGATTGCACAACTCTAATCAAAACTTGTATCCAAAAACTTGTTAAAACCCATCTCACTTTAAAAAGTCTTATTTGCCAACATATGCAAGTGTGGTCAAGGTTTGGAACAGAGTGCTCTGGAAGCAGTGGAACTCTTGTCTCTGGTTAAGGTTTGGAACAGAGTGCTCTGGAAGCAGTGGAACCCCTGTCCCTGGTTAAGGTTTGGAACAGAGTGCTCTGGAAGCAGTGGAACCCCTGTCCCTGGTCAAGGTTTGGAACAGAGTGCCCTGGAAGCAGTGGAATCCCTGTCCCTGGTCAAGGTTTGGGACAGAGTGCTCACAGAAGCAGTGGAACCCCTGTCCCTGGTCAAGGTTTGGGACAGAGTGCTCACAGAAGCAGTGGAACCCCTGTCCCTGGCAGAGCCAGTGGCAGTGCAGACAGGTGCTCAGTAACTCGGGTTAGAGGTGGACATGGCAGTGCTGGGTTAATGCCCACACTCAATCATCTCAGAGGTTTTTTCCAGCCTTAATGATTCTAGGATTTGATGATGTTTAGATGGTTTGGGGAGACGTTTTTCCTTTTTAGAAGTTGTTTATTAGTTTCTGTTGTTATTATTATTATGATTATTACTATTACTACTACTCTTGTCATTAACATGCTCATGTGCACAGGCATATTGCTGACTTGGATCCTGTTAGTTCACCACACAATAAAAATATTTTTTTCACTATCTCACAAATGAACAGAAGCTCATCTAATGGGCCCATCTTCAGTGAATTAGTTTGCTTCCATTTCTCACTCCAATTTGTAACTGCTGACTGCAAGAAGCTCCTGTAGGAGCACAGTAACACAGGAAAACATACAGAATGACCTAATCCTCACACAATATGCTTCAATATTTGTTCAGTCACAAACATCTCTTCTACAATGATAGCAACTGAAGCAATGGGATCGCTAAGATATTAGATATAACATGGAAAATCCTTCTTTTTCACTGGATGTGGTATTTATCCGTGCCAAGCAGTACTAATGTTAAACAGTAATTATGTGACAGACTACATGTCTGTGAGGGCTGAGCTAATCTCTGCTGTCTAATCTCCAAAGCATTTGGGCAGGAGTAAACCTGCAATGTACTGAGGGTACCAGCACGAGAGGTTGGTTATACATAGCCCTTTACACCTAAGAATTTTTTTAAAATTTCAAAAGGTGAATACTATCGCATACAGCTATTCTAACAATTTTAAACACTCTTTCTCTCCCTAAATCTTTTTTACTTTTCATCCAAGAAGCTTCCCCTACTACAGTCACTAAAATAATTTATTATACATTTATACACCAAGATGCCTCTGGCCTAGCAATTTCCAGCAAGTCATTATTAACTGCTGACTTCAAAATTACTTGTAGTGCAGCACTCATCAGGTCATTCTGACATGTTTCAATATAAAGTTCCCTTTCGTGTTTTCCCTTCACCTCTGGCAAATCAGCACTTCCACCATGGCTGTCCATGATAACTGGAAAACACTTTCCTGAGATCTGCTTTTAGCCACCCAGCCTCCAGCCCAGTTTCACTGTCAGCAAACCCATCCTTCAGCCAGTCAAACCAATCTCTTTCCTCCTCTCTCCCCACATGTGTTGTCTTTGTTACAACCCAGTGTTTGGCACTTAAATTATCTTCTTTTTCAGTACTATAAACATTAGAAAGTAAGCCTTACCTGGCACTGAAAATGGAGTTAGACTGTCCTGCTCATTTTCCTCCTCTTGGTTCCCCACAGGGATGTTTCCATTTTCGATGTTCTCTTGTCTCCTGCTCTGAAGTGCTTTGCTTGAGCCATTGGCAGACTGGATTAACCGCTGGCGCTGCAGTGTCAAAACACAAACTGCCACAGTTCAGAAAGTATTTACTTTGTGACATCTGAGTTTTGCTCCCTGTCCAGCCCCAGTCACACGAGCCATGAAGTTTCTCCTCAGAGCTCTCCTTTCAGTCAACAACAAACCTGTCAGTGGCCAAGCTGCCTTCATCAGGCATCAGGCTTCACCAGGTTAACCATCCACTTCAAAGTTACTGGCAGGAGTGTTTCAAGCCATGATGGAGAATGTTGTAATACTTGTTGTTCCACCCATGTTTGAACCAATGTGGTTATTCTAAAGCACTTCCCACTCAACAGTTCCCACCTATACCAGCAATAGCACCATAATCAATGGTAACACTCAAGACATCTCTGCACAACTAGAGCTGGCTTATTAATAACTCATTATCCAGGAGCTCTCCTTCTCAGATCCAACTCTTCTCCCTCCTTCTCAACTCCCTTAATTGAGGTAAATTTGAACTTCCTGTTTTTAATTTCAAAAGCAAGACTAATCCTTATTCCCTTGTCTGAGTACGTGAAGCTCATAATTGGCCCTGCAGACATGTATAACAGCTGCTGCAGTTCCAACACACAGTAAAACAATTACAAGGATAGGTTTTAAACATCAGTATATATATCCACTCATGCACTGGAGAATGTTAGATGCAACAGTAAGTTCTTACTTTTATAAAAAAATAATTATCTTTCGTTCATTAGATGAGGCAATGCAGGGTTGTCTTTTCCTGAAAAACTGGCAAATTCCTAAAAAGTGTTCCGAAATGCCTTGAAAAATAAAGTAACTTCACAACGTGCAAAAAAAATTCTGAGAGCAGTATCAACATACTCTAGTGAAAAATAGAGAAAAATCCTATCTGAATACTTTGCAAAACTTGTGAATATGTAAGTGAGAATACATAAGACCATACATCCAAAATGCTCAAGTTTAGAGAATGTTTTTTGCAGATGTTGAAAGGGCCAAGTGTCAGCTTTCTACCCACACAGCCATTAAGAACTTTTCTCTGATCAATGAATTGACTTCAAGAATTACAGAGCCATGTGCCCTGTCTGATCTTGTACTCCTCACCATAACACCTTTCACTACTTTACTGCCAAACTGGATTTTTGTTACAAATATGTTAATGGTGCTTTCTTTTCCTGTGGTATTCATAAGGCTGGCTAAACACATGAACTGTGTTATGATGCTGAAACCTATTTACTTGCCAGAGTAAATACCTTTCATATTTGATACTGTGGGAGCAAACTATAAAATCCTGCCTTCATAAAACCAAGGTAAGTAGGCCAAAGATTTGACCCCTGGTACCTCAGCAAGCTCAGAACAGCCACACTTGCCAAGTCCTGCCACTTCAGCTGCAGGCTACGGAACAAGCAATATACAGTCGTGACAATGTATCAAGTAAGAGATAACTAAAACTGTCCAGGGCAAATTCCCCTAATGACAATGTTTTGGTCCGTTTTTATTTGGAGTTGAGGACTACCGAGAATACTAAAGAGGTAAGCAAATGTCTGAAGGGATCCTGAAGTGTTAATAATACAAAAGCAGTTTTTAAAATTTTTGGTTGCCTTGTCCATTGTCCTTTTTGAACCTAACCACTTTTGGAATAATCAAAACCAATTCTTCTGCTATAAATAAAATCTAAATGTGCACATATGCACACACACACACACACTGAAGTAACATCTTCTGTCACGGAGGTAAGGTAGTCTCTCCTTTTTGACCGCCCTCCCACTAAAACAGGAAACATCATCAGCTGGGAATCAAACTTCAAATCTGTTCTCATGTAGCTGCTTGAGAAATACATAGTTTTATCCCAACTGTAGGAACCTGGGAGAATCTAAATTCCGGGATCACTGTGAGCACAGCTCTCTGGTAACCCCTCCGCCTCATGGTCATTTCCTGTTTCCCTAATGAACGTACCTCATTAATGATGAGGCGGCTTGCCATCCGCATTCTGGTGCGTGGTCCAAATTTATTGGTAATCATAATCCGTAAGCCAGCTTCAGGGAACCGGTATTTGGGAGGACTGGAGCAGATTATTTCATCCACCATCACGACACTGTTTTTGCCATACTGCTGTATCCCCTTTACTGATGATCACAACGGACAGAGTTAGCAGTGTAATTGATCCAGCATGCATCCCATCATCCACAGTCAGGTCTTTTCAGGCTCAGGTGGGGGAAATATTTATCTGAATGCTGGAATTTAGGAGTTACTTTCCTCTAGTATTTCTGCAGCCTGGTGAATCTCATCAGTTGTGTGGTTTGTTTGGACCACATGCTGGAAAGGGATTTCACTCTACTAAGGTAGCCACCAAGCCACTGTCAGCTTAGTGAGAGCAGTTTTTCCCCAGCTGTTCACGCTGTAGTACCAGTTTCCTTTGCTTATGTCCCACTAGAGTTTTGCACCCTTTCCTTAGAAATGTTTGTACCATGGCAGTGCTGTACACAGCACTCCTGAAACCTCTAAAGCTATTCCATTGAATCAAGGTGCTGCACATGCAGAAGGCCCCAATGCTGTGCTCACTCCTTCTGGAAATTTTCACTTTACCTTCACAGAATATTACCAGTATCTCTCACAGGAAAAGATTCGAAATGATGACAAAGAAGAATTGTCAAGAACAAATCTATGGTTCTAACTAACTAACAAAGTAAGCCTTTGTTAATATAAAGGAACCCCGTACCAAGTTTAAGATTACAAAGTTAACGAAGTTCTACCATGTTAAGAACACATCAAGACAAAATTTTATTGGGAATCAACACAAGTACAGGCAAGGACTTTAGGAGCTCACCAACAAACCAATATTCTCACAAATGCTACAGACTACACACAGCAAGCAGAGCAAGGCTCAGCAGACAGGAGACATACCCATGTGGTGTTAGAAAGCAGGGCAGGAAATACATACATGACTATAATAAATATTAATTATTATATATAATAATATGTACAGAAAAAGATTCTTTGCTGCTTGTTTTCTGCTTTGCTTAGCTTGGCCTCCCCCTCTCCCTCCCCTTTTGCATTGTTACTTACATTAGGAAGAGGAGGACAATTTAGGAGGTAGAAGTGAAAGATAATTAGTGCATGGTTCCACTCAGGAAGCAAAGGAAATCTAAGAAAACATTCAACTCAAACAATGGAATTAAAATGGTTCTGTTCTAAACACACAGAAGCCTATATTGTCACTGTTTTGCACTGTTACAGTGTTGAAATATTTTGGTTTCTCAGGTAGACTGGATCCATGCATGCATCTAAGTCACACAGTGCAATAAAAGGCATTGCTGTCTCAAGCATCTTCTAGCATATTTGCAGTTGAAGAAATACATTCTCCATAATGATTCAACAAGAAAAACCACCAAGCCTGTAAATCACCAATAAACATCTGTAACTTTTACCCTTCCAATCATTTGAGTGTCTTGCCTTGTTTCACTAAAATGGGTTCAGTGAGTACACTAGGGTCACCTGAAGTGTCGTAAATACAAGATCTCTGGTTTCACAAAGAAGTGTGCCCTACTCAAAGAATCCACTCTGGAGTCTTGCTTGCAGCTTAGCAAGCTTATCTCTAATACAGAATAGAACTAGTAGTAATTTTTCATTTGTTAAATGTAAGGGAGCAATTATCCTCCTCCATCCCAACATCTAAACCAAATTAACCTCACTGAGTACTGTGGCTGATGATGCAAGTAAGGAGCACATCCACTCCAGTGACTTTTGGAGTGTAGCAGCTTTTCTGTGAGGGAATATACAGCCAGACAGGTTTCCTAGGAATCAGTCCTCACAGAATAGGACTCAACCACATAAACTTAACATTTGCTTTAGTTAAAGAAAAATAAGTGTTTGACAGCAATGTTGGTAAGGACAAAAAGGCCTGATAGTAACAGTCTCATGAGATTAACTGCTCCCAAGTGAGTTCCTCCAGAGAATTAACCAAAATGCTTCATCTTACAGTGACATGAAAAACATGGAAGCACTGAAGTTATTCTCAAACTGTTTCTTAGAGCCCTATGAAGACAGTGTGCAGACACTCAGCTTTGATAAAAGTACCACAATTAAAAACTCAGCACTGCTGCAGAATACCTCATACTAAATATGTATTTAAGTACTGCAGCTGTTCTGACTTACTGTGGCACCTTGCACTGTAAAAAAAAACCCCATACCTTAGTCCCCTATAGTATGGACTCCACCTAAAAGTTGTTTTAAGAAATGTGAAAAGGAGAAAATCCTTTTGCACTTCTCCTGTAGGCTAATTCTTTTAAAGAAAATCTACTGAGAACAGCTTTTCTTTCCAACAAACTTACTGCTCACCACCACAGGTTCATCACCAACAACCCCATCAAAATCAACAGAAAGCTTCTTGATGACTTTAGCTCCGACAGCCAGTCCCTCAGAAACCTGCTTTTGTCCAAATTTCTGGTTTCAGGCAGGGGTCAAACCATGCCACCTGGTGGAAATTTGGGTCAACACAATAAAAGTCAAGCGTGATACACATTTGTACTTTGAAAATTGGAGCAGTATTCACAAAGTACATCCAGTTTGCCTTTGTGTATGCAGAATCCACCCTTGAAATGAAATTTTTCTTATGGTGAAAATCTCTCATTTTTCTTTCTGAAACTTGAGTGATGAAAGGTTTTATATTGTACCACAGGAAGCTCTTGAAAGCAATGAAACTTACAAGCATAAAAGAGCTTTACAGTGTTACACCTACCTGCACCCCGAGCAACAGACTATTCTTGCTAGAAACAAAGTTCCTCACCCAAAGCAACTGTTCCTTTACGGGAAGTAATCGGGCTTTCCTCCTGTGGAAAATCAGATTAAGGTCAAACCTACACCTTGGTGAAGCCAAGGGAGGTTTTTTGGTGGATCCTAAAGCTGCTAACCAGTGCAAGGCAGAGGCCAGCCCCTGTTCTCTCCTTGCTGTTAGCAGTGCTGCTTTCTGAACGCTGCTGCTGCTGGGGAAAATGCAGCTCAGCTTGTGAAGCCAGCATGTGTCAGCTAAGAGGGAGTCACTGATGGGTCATGGCATATTTTGGGAGAACAGGAGGGAAGAAGCTAGCAGCAGCCATGTGACAGTTTTCTAGGACAGCATCTTGACACATAAAGCAGTTAGGCTAACACTGCCATCCTCCCCGCCCACTGCTCACTCCAAATCCTTAATCTCTTCTTTCTGCACTTTTTCAGGCATGTTTGCCTGTGACAGCATCTACACTCTTGCTCTTTGAACAACTGTTCCTCCAATGCAGCAATGTATTTGTGTAATGGGTGCTGGAGAAGGCAAAGGGACTCTGAAACTGCTGTATCAGTGCATCTTTGAGGGAAAATCAGAAAAGAAATCTGATGTGGGCAGTTGCTAGTGGAGCTTTCTAGCTTCTCTTCTGCATGTTCTTCACAAGCATTCAATAATCTGCACATTTCCTTGGAAATGAAACAGGTGGACAGGCAAGCACTCTGTGCCATTGTCTCTTTTTCACAAGGGCCAGAGAGGGGAGCCTACTGGGAGATGACACCAGAACCCAACAAACCCCTCAAAAGAAAAAAACACTAATATCTGTGGTGTTTAACTGGATTATCCTTTTCCCATGTCTCCACTTGAATACAGGAAGCATCTATGGAACCTTGCATGGACACAAATCCACATCCAAGTGACAGACCTCACTATATCAGAGCCAATGCTCCCAAAAGTTCATTATAAAATGAGATGAAAGTATTTCAAAGTCACCATCATTTAATTACGCTACAATGTCCTATGAGAAATAATTTTAAATGAGTATTGTCTAAACACCTTATCTAGGACCAGAGCAGCAGTGTGCTGTCCCTGAATAAACCTGTAGCTACCCATATCTACCTTAAAGAAACCCCAGCCTAAACCCTAAAAGCAGAAAAGAGTGGGATTCTCTGAGTCTGCTCTAAATTCCTGTTTGGCATTATTTGTTATCACATGAGGATCTTTCCAATACTACCGACACTGCTGATGAGCTCAGCCTCCTAGAATGGGAGATGTGTGCAAAGAACAAAGTGAGGAGACCTCACTTGTTAAGAGCAGCCCAAGTGCTCACTAAATTACATGGCTTGTGCCTTGAAAGTAGAATGATTTTGCTTTACAGAGAGAATGGAAGAGAACAGAGATAAGACAAAGATAAAAATAGGCTTAGAAAACAAGCCAAAAATACCCAGGTATTTTTGCTGACTTTCAGCACCACAAGCTGAATATCATCTTCTTTCCTTCATGACAAAGACACAAATAGCAAAGAACCTGCATTTTTCAATTGTACATATATGTCTGGTGATGTATACTGACTATTTAGGCATGTGAAAACCAGTCTCCTGAGGAGCTGAACTCAACATGTAACCCCTCTTGCCCACTGCTCTGCCCATGTCCTTTACTTCAACATCCACATCTCTGCTTCTCATTCCAAACTAATTTTTGAAGTGAAAATTGCTTTCTTCCTGGTAAAAAAAAAATCTATTTCTTTCACAATGTTGTAGCTCATCACTGAACAGGAGATAAAAAGGGAGCAAAATTGCCAATGTGCAAAGCAGCTTGTTTTCAGAATATTGAAAAAGAATCTTTACTTTTTTAATCTGGCAATCTGACTGCTGAATTACCTAGTTAATCCTGCTTATGATTGAATAGTGACATTGTTTTGATCTGCATAAAAGAAATAAAAAGGATATCCTGTGAACTACTCTTTTTCCAAGTCCTGTCTGCTCAGCCTTACCTTTCCATAGCAATGGAATGGATGGGTCATCACAACTAGAGGCATAACATTTATTACCATCTTCCAGCTCATTGTTCACTGTGTCACCATTTCCAACATTCTTGCTTTTAAGGGTGAAGAAATTTTGCATCCTCACGTTGTACCTGAAAGTGCAAAGGAAAGGTCTCTAAAAAGGTGGGATTTTTTTGCATTTTCTTGACAAACTTTTAAGCCATCTGAGAACAGCTTATGCAGGCAAGCAGTAAAGCCTAGATGTATGTCCTCTGACAACTAATAGGAAGTGAAGAGAAAGGACTGTCCAACTCAGGGGCAAGCTGACAGGAAAGCAAGGACTGCACCTATCTCTCATGACATACAGCAAACTGCAAAAAGGCACTAGGGCACATTTAGTGAAGGCAAAACATTGGAGCTGTGGATTTTGGAGCCAGGA
This sequence comes from Irena cyanogastra, assembly GCA_013397155.1. Taxonomy (NCBI): domain Eukaryota; kingdom Metazoa; phylum Chordata; class Aves; order Passeriformes; family Irenidae; genus Irena; species Irena cyanogastra. Next base: position 135,492 of record VWZV01015465.1, read on the forward strand.
CATTCACTATACAGCAGCTTCTTTCTTCTGGCATCAGCTCACAATCCACCTCACTGTTTCTTTCAGCACTCTGCTCCCTCTGGGAAGGTTCTCAAGCATTTCTGGGACTGCTGACCATGCCCTTCTAAAGACAGCATATATCTATTTTAGCACTAGGTGGGACCTAAGAGGGCTGTCAATGAACTCTGCTAAGAATTGATGTAGGAGAAAAGGGAGTTCCAACAGGGTGATTTGTGAGGGGAAGGCACCAAGGGATGTAAGTCTAAGCAGCATGCAATAGAAGGGTGGACTCACAGACACTTGCAGTAACAGTCAGACCTCTGACTCTCCTGCCAGAGGCAGTGACACAACAGAAGAAGATGTCAGTAAACAACCTGGTATGAGATGGTCTGAAGATAAATACATGCTCAGCACTCTATCTAATGTTCCCTGACCTCGTTCTCCAGAGAGTACAAAATATGTGTAAGAGCTGACATGATGTGTGTTTACAATCCAGAGCACCCTGCAGACTTTTTATATATCTTCGTATAAATTACATTTTTCTCAAATTTTTCTGAAAGCTACTTTACCTCTGTGCACTATGAAAAGGATGCATGAAAAGGATTTGCTGCTGATTAAACACAAACCTGGAATTAAATTGGCTAAGCATAAAACCCAACAGATCTAACACAGAAACATGACTGGCTGTATTGCTTTCAGGCAGGAAAGCCAAGGACAAAACAAGACCAAAAGAATGATGGTCAGTTAACATCTAAAGGGTACAGCAAGGAGAAGTACTTACTTCATGATAAGTATGTAGAATGAATACATAATGATGAGTACAAGGCTTTCCCACCTCAAAAAGACAGAAAAAAGTGTTAGAAGGCCATTCAAACAGCTGTATGCTTTGTGAGTTTTATGTAGCAGTGTGCCTTAAACATCTGGTACAAGTCACATTTGTGCACACAGGACTCACATCATTAAGATTAGATGGTGTCTCAGCAGAATGAGAGGGGAAGCAGACTCTCAAGTTTCAAAAAACATGCAAATAAAATGCAATGCACGTATTTCAGAAATGTGCTATGCAGACTGAAACCACAGCTACCCTCTGAGGATCATAACACCAAGGCCTTTTGCAATTCAGTGCTGAAGCACAGGCCAAGCACTCTGAGAGCACTGTTAGAAGGTGACTATGATCTTCCACTAGGATTCACACTGGAGTGTTCATTGGAACACCTGGCAACCCTATAAATGTTAACAGTCAAAATCAGAGCAGAAGATTTTTGGTTACCCTCTCTGCACATGGGAATCTTCAGGCCTTACCAGAGCCTATGTACTTCCTTAATGTTTCCTGGTTCTTACATTTTCTTTTAGTTTTCTGTGACCATCACTAAAACTAAGCCCAAATAAAATACATAGGATTTCCTAAGTGGATTTCCAGCTCATACTCTCAGTGTGTAAAATGAAAGTCAATTACACTACAAATCTATTTACTGGTGAGCCTCATGGCAAATGCAGGACCGCATGGAATAATTTACAGAACTTACCATTCTATTTTCTCATCATATATGAACTAGAAGAAGGAAAAAAAGGAAACATATAAATTGACCATTTCTCTAATCTGTCTCAAAAAACTGTCAAACTTCTTCAGCAAGTATCAGCCATACGTAGACAGACCTACTCAAGTTTTGACCCTTTCTAACAAGGACTTCCACTGTATGGATTGTGCCCCTCACAAAACACAAAGCTTGTAAACAGGGCCTAGATCCCTGTCAGTGGCTGTTTTAAGAACTATTAAGGGAAACGGTGCAAGCATGTGAAAGACAGAGACGCACTCCTGTACCCACATGCTATGCTGTGCAAATGACAGCAAAGCCACTTCTTCCAAAAAAACTTAACTCTTAAGTCCTTCTAACAGCTAGACTAGTTTTAGCAGAACAGGCAGGCATTTTACTTCTCCTCTTGGGTCAAGTGGTTATACACATTTTACTCCACCCTGTGCAACTGCTGCTACTGAATACACAGCTAGTGATCCACTTGTATTACAAAATACACTAAGTGGATTCTTGCCTGCCTTGCCATCAGACACATTAAATGTGTACATTCAGGAACTACTACACTGCTCTAGATGAGCAAAGTGGTATCTCACCTGTGCTCTGCATAGAAAAACACACTCGAATCAGAAATAAAATTACTGTGTAGAAGCAAGGAACAGCCACCTTCTCTAAAATAGATGTGTAGTTCAAAATTTTTCACCTCCACAAGAATCAGCCTCCTAGGTCTGAGGAGAGTGCTGTCTGCACTGCAGAACAGTGTCCTACTAGCCTGCAGAACTTTACAAACCCTAGGTACAAAACGAATGGACACTGACGGACACGGTGGGCACATATTCCATGGGGCTGAATGAATTTTTCATATTTACACAGCACTGTGGAGCTCAGCTCACTTCCAGATGCCACTAGAACTAGCTAGGAAAATAATTATTTGCCAATGTGTATCAATAGCTAGCAGGCTGGTCCTCCAAAAATTCAAGCAGTGAAACACTGATAGTAACTGATAAGAGAGCTACTTACAACAATAAGCACAATCACAGATATCGTGTAGTATACAGAATCCCGGAACACAGCCCACTGGGTGAGACAAACCACCTGGAAAATACCACTCCTTCAGCCAACAAAAAGATGGGATTTCAAAAACAAACAAACAAAAAGGCCCCTACCTTAAAATAACTCAGGTGTGTGAGCAGAGTAATTATTATTATTATTAGCAACAATTCTGAAACCAAATGCAGTTTTATGCTACCATGAAGATGGATCAGTCTGTTAGATCTATAAAAAAGCATCAGTAATAAAAATCATATAGAAACTTCTTGCTGAACTACATTTCTTACTTATGATACTTGTTTAGGTCATAATTTCAACTGTAAAATAAAATCTATTGTACTGCAGCAAATCAATTGTTCCTCATTCCTTTTATTTGTGGATCTATTGGACTTAGTACCTGAAAAAATAAGATAAACAGTTTAACCATCTACTGAGTAAATGGTTACTACTGAGTAAATCTCATGCTTGTGTCCCAGATTCTTTGTCATCAGTACCAGGAAGGATCAGCAGATGATACAGCTGACTGTATTGTATGAAGAGGAACCCATTTCCTCTGTACGCTACACGTTCAGAGTGCTGACACTACAGCTGAACTTTTTGGAAACATTCACTACTTGTAAAGCATTTGTAAATTCTTTCCAATCTTTGAGGTTTTTCACAATGCCATTTTTGTCTGTGATTTGGTCTTTATTTTTTTAATACATGCTCATGGAAACCCCTAAATTGTAAACAACTGAACTGTGTAAAGACAAGTATCTTACTAACCTGTCCTGCAAACAGCCCACAGACACCAACAATGCAGAGGATGTTGAAAACTGCTGAACCAACAATAGTCCCAACGCCTACATCTCCGTGAGTGATAAATACACCTGCAGAGGGAGCAAAACATACATAACTACCTCTGTCATTTAATATTAGGTCACTCAGAACATGTGAGGTAGAGACTGTTTCAAAGATTAACCAAAACATGTTTCACAATTAAGGCTCACTGCTCTGTGTAATAATTTGTGCTTTTAGTCTAGCTAAAAGCACAAATTCCCCAGCTGTGACTTAAAACCTCTACATATATACTTTCAGTAAACAATTTCTTAACTAGTTAGTTCAACAGTAAGTTCTCTGTTTCACAGCTTAGTTTTTAGCTGTGCAATAATCCACTCATGTAGGTATCCAGTTTGTGATTGTAGGTACCTGGTTTACAACACTTGGGAACGGGGCTGTGATCCAGCCTCATCCCCAATGGGCATCAGCTGGGGAAAACAGGTGAAGAGCATAGACTGTAATGAAGAGCACACATGTGCAGTGCATGAACTATAAGGGGTAAAAGGGTTGGGCTTGAGAAACAGGGGGACCGATGCTAGCAGAGGCTTGCAGCTGGTGGAGGCTCACAATGTTCCTGTCTGAGCAGACAGCCTGAAGCCTTCTGACAAGGTACAGTGATACTCTAGATTATTGTGTGTTATGGCTGTCTTAAATATGGACTATGTTGTGGCGTGTGCTGCGACACACTCAAGTGAGCATAGAATATCTCCAGTCACATTAGAAGCATGGAATTTATTTAAAGCACAGAAATCTTTCTCCAAGGTGAGCAACCAGATAAGTTTTGCTGTAAGTTTTGCTGGCTGTGCCTGTCTGCTAGAAGGAGCCTAAAGACTTACACCCACTGCTTTTCAAGAAGTTGAATGTGAGGTTACGGTACATTCCTTTGGACAGTATTTCCCTAAAGTTTGTAAAAATGTCAGTCGGGATAAAACCTACAAAGGCTTTACTAAAGTTTTATCAAATTTAGGCCATTGTGCTGCTAGAAAGCTACAACCTAGTTGCCATTACTGAGATTTGGTTGGACAAATCCCACAACTGCAGTGTTGCTATCAAGGGCTACGTGCTGCTCAGCAGGGCCAGCTGAGGACAGAGCAGTGGGGTGGCTGTCTGTGAGGAAAGGCTGAGGGAGCTGTGCCTGTTCAGCCTGGAGAAGATATTGTCTGAGGAGATGTTGTCACAGCCTTTCAACACTCAAAGAGATCTTGCAGGAAAGATGACACAGTTCTTAGGACCCCTAGGACAAGGAGGAATGGTTTTAATCTAAAAGAGGGGAGATTCAGACTAGATAAAACGAATAAATCTTTTAAAATGAGAGTAGTGAGATGCTGGCACAAAGATGGCACCACTGGAAACATTCAGGGTTAGGTTGGATGGAGCTTTGAGCAACCTAATGTAGTTGGAAATGCCACTGCTCACTGCAGGGCAGCTGAACTAAATGTCCTTTAAAGGTCTCTTCGTCTAGGTGGGGGTCTCATGAGAGTGGAGTAGAGGGGCAGAATCACCTCCCTCAACCTGCTGGCCACACTGCTTTTGGTGCAGCCCAGGATACAGTGGGTTTTCTGGGCTGCAAGTGCACACTGGCTGCACAGTGACAGATCATGATGAGCTTCTCATCATCCAACACCCCCAAGTCTTTCTCCTCAGGGCTGCTCTTACTCTATTTCCAAATATATCAAATTACTTCTCAAGGGACTTCAATAAATCTCTTCTTTTGCGTTCTGCGTTCAGAATCAGACCTTCCTCTCTATGTTTTGAGAGAAGACTCACAGTTTCCTGAGATATTTTGAGTAGTTAATTATACCATGAGCCACAGACTAGCTGACAGCTGCAATTGCTGATTATAAATTGTCAGAAGAATGGGTACCTGTGCTTGATCTGCTGCAGATTTTTTAACAGCAGATCTCAAAAAAGCTTGTGTGTGGGCTCCATACCTATAACAGATGCAAACAGTTCTGGGGTGGAGCTCCCTGCTGCCATGAATGTGGCTCCAGCAACATCTTCACTCAAATGTAGTTTCTAGAAGAAAACAATCGGTAATTTCAGCACTGCTACTGTATTTACATTGTGGAGTTCTATAGTTATATATGTAATTGAATAGCCAATTGTGGCTTACACAGAGCTGATTAAAGAAAAGTATCTCTGCAGATTCAAAAGGACTGTAAACATCTCAAATTGTTCTCATTAATTTACTTCTGTAACTAAACACAGTCATTCAATTCACCAACTCTTAGGGCTTCTAAAATTTAAAAATTAAAATCTGTAACAGAAAAATACAACCTTTGTGAATAAATCCTACAAACAGCAGGCTTGATTCTGGCTTTGCTTTTCCACTGTGCTAATCAAAAGTGAGTCCTCTAACAGAGATAAAATTGGTCCAGTTAGACACAGAGAGGGCTGTGTATGGTAGAAATATCTGTTTTTATGGTGGTATCTCTGAAGCTCTAATAGGATATAGATAACTTAGAGCTCTCAGACCAGCATAAGCATGTGCAGGTCCACAAGTGGGTTGCATCAATTTAGCAATCTGAGGATCTTCCCCTTGAACTATAAACATGGTTTTATGGAGTAGTTTTTTCCCTTTTGAGAGTCTCTAGGATCATCTTTAGTGCACTATTTTTCTTTCAAGGATAGAAAAGTGACTAGTGACAAATGGAGAAGTTAAAAAATCCTGTATTTTTCAAGCAGATTGCCTGAAAACATCTGAAGCAGGTAACAATGGTATCCTACACATCTTGACAAAACATAAACACAAGTATGATCTATTACCAGTCAAACTGCTGCAGGAGCTCAGACCTAAATGTGCTATCTGAACTCTCAGTAGCTGTTTAAACGTTCAGCAGAATGTGAGATAAAATGTAGAGATTGTATGAAGGATCAGTAATTGGTACAACAGACTGGTATAACTTAAATACGGTGTCTAAGGTGCATGCTGAATACAGAATATCTGGAAAGGGAAAGAAAAGATCCCGACTGAGTATTTTACTACTATTGTTCACCTCCATTATTATTCTATTTGTTCTTCTACTGATGAGTGTAAGCTTACAACTCTGAGTGGCACCAACAGGTATGGAGTACATTTAGCAAAAGAAAAAGAGACTTTTAAACTAGCTACAAAAAAAACCCCAGGAGTTTTTCCAAAAATGGTCACTCTTATTTTTGTTTAAAAGCAAAGATGAGATTTTCATTTTTGTCCACCAAAATCATATTCAACACAACATTTACATGCCATGTATTAATTCTACTCTATCACAATCAACTCAATTAGAATCCTAAATGTAATTTTGCAAAGTCTTCTCAGAAGTTAGGTAAAGGCATTACTTTCTTCTTTTTTTTCACATCTAAAATATGTATTCTGATTTCATATCCAAGGTACATACTTTTCTCACGCATTTTCTCTTTTTTCCATTTTATGCTAGACCAAATATACTTCCTTCCTCCTTGCTGACAAGGTGGTAGATGTACAATAAGATTTGCACAGCCACCACATTAATTTTTCTATCTATGATATTGTTCCACAAGTTACTTTTTAAAAAAGGAGCACAATAATAAATCCAACTCATCCATAACCCATACCTCTCCTAGTTACATGCTTCAGTTATTTAAGAGTGGGCTTTGCCATCTGATCTCATTAAATTTTGGATGCTTTTCTCCTTCAGTGTGGCCAGAGAAACAAGTGTGCACAGACTACTGATGCATTTTTTTGATGGAAGCTCAAATAATTTAAAAAGGATTTAAGTCAAAAAGTTGACAGGAATGAACCCTGAACAATGATGATACACTTTTTTTTATTCTCTAAATAATATTCACTAAATAAATTTCTAAAAGAGTAATAATATTCATTAACATACCTCACAAATTTTCTCTAAGGATGGAACAAAGAAGTCATCACATACTATGGCCAAAGCATAAAACATATAAAGAGCCTGTAAAGAAAATAAATTCAGGTTTTTATAAATAACTTCAGATTTTTATGAAAAGAGGAAAAAAGGTAATGCTACCTTTATTCAAACTAGCAGATATATATAGCTTCAATTTTTATTTCATTCCAAAAAAAAAAAGTCTCCCTGTTGATAAATTTATGACAAAACCAGATTTTTGAATGTAAGATCTCATTTGGAACATTTGTCAGACGCTAAAATATCAAAGGTATCACGCTTAAACAGAACAGAATGCCACAACAGATTTCATATAATGAAAAGTAACAGGTAAAGCTACAAAATTATGTAGTCATCCTCTATATTTTTAACTAATTATCAGACCGAGTAATTAAATAGAAAGTAAGACCAGGCTGATTAAAAATATTCAGAAAATATTTACACCTGGAAATAAGTGGACTCTGGCCATGGATCACTGCACTAAAACACTTAAAAATGATCCTGGTTCCTGCATACGTGTGATTCTTATTCTTATGTCTTATGCAGCTTTATGTGCTGTGCCCATGCAGTGGGCCTAATCCTGCTGGTGGCCATCAAACAGAACTCCTTTATACTTTACTTTCCCTGAGCTGGGAATGAAAAACTGGAGCCTGCAGGCCTCACTTGCTTTGGTTTTTAATACAATAGAAAATAAAATTCCACATTATATTTTCGATATTTCTTCACTGTTGGTCTGGGCTTTTTAAAATTATAATTACATCTATTGCATAGAGGCACAAAAGAAAAGAGAGACTCAAGAAACTTCCACATCATGCTTGGTGTCATGTGATCCATTCTGCCAGGATTTTATCTCCAAGAGGATGAATGAATAGGTACTGCAAATTCAGACTTGCGTAATTTTCTTAAATCATGGAGTCACAGAATCATTTAGGTTGGAAAAGACCCCTTATGATCATCAAGTTCAACTGTTAATCCAACAATACCAAGTCTACCACTATACCATGTCCCCAAGGTGTTACCTTTTAAGAAATTGCACTCATATAGATGTACTAGAAATATTCAAATCAAAGTTTTAAAAACTTGTTGATATATATATATATAGAACTCAATAAGGTCACTGTGATGATTAATATATTATTAAAAATAAAAATAGTATAAGTAACATAAAAGGAAAACAAAAATGAAGCACAGTAGAGGAAAACTTACAGCAATGATATGAAGAAGAATTCCTCCTTGCTGACGTTCTTTATTTGTAAATATATCTTCAGGAAACTCATTAATGGCTGAAAGAAAAACATACTTTTTTTTAAAAAAATGTACAGCATGTATAAACAGGAGAATGAAAAATAAGGAAGCATCTGCAGAAACAGATGACCAAACATAAGTGCCTCTTCTGATGTATTACATTACAGCTTGCCACTTCAGAATTTCTTTAGTGCTCTGTAGTTTTGAGACACTGTGTAATCACAGTTGACACTCTTACAGGAACACAGTACAGGATAATTCACAAACTATTGGTCAAGGTGCAGCAAGCTTCAATGATTTAATCTATCTTATATGTTTTATAAGATGCCAATAGAAGCATATATGCAACAGCCAAGTAGGTTCCTTGTAGTAATACACTGTGCTATATATAGTAATATAGTATTATCTAGTATAATAAAATACCATTCCCTCCATGAGAATGGAATACCTTTTTGGAATAATACTGAAATACCATCAACTTTAAGAACTTATTGTCAGTTACATTAGCTGACAAAAGCAAAATTTTTCAGAGAAGTTATTCCCAACCACATGAAATAATGTATGGTAAAAAATTAGTAAGCATGTTTTTCAATAAATTCTGCCTATTAAAAACTAATATTATCTGAAGTGATTAGTAACTCAAAAAGCATTAAGGAAACTTCCTTAATGGAAGAAAAGTGGGAGAAAAGACCCAGATCTACAGCTGCTGGCACAATATGGTTGTTCTTACATCAGTGGTTGAAATACCATGCCCATATGGATGTATTCAGGACACACATATCATTCACACTGCAACCCCCATTTTGTCCTCTGTCTCCTCCATTCAAGCTGTGGCTGTGAGAATACACAAAGGGCAGCAAAGAACAGAGCACTGTCCTGGGTCTCTAGCAATGGTAACAGGACCCTGCACGTGAGGCAGATCTTTTCACCTAATTGGATGCAAAGGTGTGCAGCTCCCATCACAGGTGTTTGTGCCAGAAGTGCCATCCCCTCACTGCCACCACACGGCAGAGAGAATATATCCCTGTTCTCTGTCTTGGAAAACTGGATGTGTCATCTGGGAAGCTACTACCTACCTGGTAATCTCATTCAGATGACTGTATAATATTTCACAGTACAATGTAAAAAATGGTTAATATAAATCAAAGTTTTAAGAAGCATGAATAAAAATCACCATTTTTCTAATCTTTCTAAGGTGACTTTACTTCTGTGAAGTTAATACCAACTAGGAAATTGGAAGTCTTGAGGACATCAAAGGTAAGAGCCAGAAAATAAAAACGAGTGTAGGCACCTAATCACAAAACAAAAGCAAAGCAGCTTCACTGCAAACTGCCTTGCTTCATAGACAGTGATAACAGCATATTCTGGTGATAACAGCATTAGTAATAAATAACTACTTGTAATAAACACCTGCTTATCTCACACAGGTAATAGTACAGGAACTAACATGAAGACAGCTTTTCTCAAAGATAATGTTCCTCTCTACTAAGAATTTATGGTGTGCAGTTTTTCTCACAACAAGACAATTCAAAATCTTATTTAAAAGTCAGGGAAATCAAACAAAGCTCTGGAGCTTGATAGGCAAGATTTCTTCCTTAATGAAATGGCCACCTACCAGTGAGTTCCAAGGTACAGTATCGAGTTTTGCTGTATAAACATTTGCTGTCTTTATTATCCAAATAATCATAGGTTTGGTCTAACAATCATCTATAAATTTTGTATACCTTATCTACGTGCACTATTCTTTATTTCCTAGCTGTATCACGGCTTTAGTATTTTAAACTATTAGTTTTTCTTACCTACTGCTGTGATAACCTGGCTTCTCAGGAAAAAGCTGTTTGGATTCCCTTGGGTCCTATTTCAGGCCTGGGAATTCAGCAACACTTAACTGAAGGGGGCAGTGGCATTCCCTTATCTGTATAAGCTGACAGAGGGAATAGGACATTAGCAGAGTTTGAGAGAGCAGTCTGCCCTCGTGGTACAATCTGACGTGTGTGCACAGCAAGGCACTGCTCTGCTTCACACAGAGATATTTTCTCATGTATGGGAGATGGAGTTATCTGTCTGCCTGAGTGGGAGCTCCATCTCCTCAGTTTCTACTGAAAAGAGACAGAACAGATGGGAGAAGGAGATGAAATGAAGAGCAGTACATCTAATGGGGCTAACCTTTGCCAAAAAAAAGGAGGGGAACATACACCCATCATCTTAAAACCAGATAGAAATACAGAAATATTTATGCTGCTGGTACTGTTGCAAATTCATAGGTCCTGCAGCTCATCTTATCCAGCAGAGATCTCAGGAGGAAGGGAGGGCACCAAGAAAACCAAGTCTATATTGAAATTGCCATCAATCTGTAGCTTGTTCCCTCTCTCCAATCATTAAATGAGTGGGGAAACAAAAGCTCCTTATCCAGTTACGACTTGGAGGGGATGCCACTGCCTTTTTCTCTGAGTCATTGACACAAAAAAATCCTTGCTTTTGGCATGAGAGAAAGGATGATTCACCTTTGATAAAAAGCTCTGGCTGAGCTGTCTGTGGCTAAAGAGCTATACCAGGCATGCAAAGAGCATGCCTCAGAGCAGAATACAAGAGCAGCTGCACAGCATAAGCTGCCTGCTTGGCTCTGCAGTGACCAGCTGGCACGAAGCAGCTGGGGCAACCCCGGCATGCTGGTGACACCTGCCCTGACGTAGGCTGCTAGCAGATTAATGCTGGCTACCCTGAGAGCATTGTTCCCACATGGCCTGCCCCTACTCTGACAGGCAGGCTGCCAATGAAGTGAAGTTTCAGAATCCCCTAAGCCTGACATCCATCGCAACAACCACGTGGATCTGTGGTTTTATAACCTGCCTTGACATGTGATTTCTTCACCTTATTAGCAGTTGATTTACTCACAACAAACATGCCAAGTCTTAACACCTGCTAAGCGTTCAAGTCTGCTGCAACTCTTAAGGTTTTTCCTCACAGGGAAAATGGATCTGTAGATTTTTGAAGGCTATGTGCAATCAGCTCTGCCTTTGCAGGAAGGGGCTTAGGCACAAGATGTACACAAAAGCTCAATGCCCCCTTTAATGCCTACATCTTGCTCCTCTGTCCCTTCAGCTACAGATGGAAATGCCTACTCCTTTTACCCTGGTACTCAGGGACTGCTGATCATCAGACTCACCCAGAAAGGATGTGTAATGGAATGAAGGATAGACAGAAGACAGAATTACATACTTCCACTTTTACCCCTTCAATAATCATATTCACAAGCCAGCTCAAATATTTAAAGTTTGTGTCATTTGTTTAAGGACTGCGAACAGCTTTAGGCACCTCTGCACTAAAGTGTATTTCTGCCTGTCTGCAATTCCCTTCTCACATTCCAGATCCTCATCTTCCCCAGGCTTGGTGTTGTGTTCATACACATGTAGTTGTGCCTCAGTGACAGTGAACAAACTCATCATTGTGTGCACAACTGAGTTTCTTTGTACCTGTCAAGCAAATGCATGCATCATTACCTGGTGTCAGCAGTAAGATGTCAACAGTTTGTGTGACAGGAGTTAAACTTGCAACAGACTCCATGGTACTGCAAATTGCACTAATTTATAATTCTGAACCAATCTGCTGCAAGATTTGATTGAAATCCAGAAAATCATCGCTCCTTCCAACATCTCCCTGAATGCAAGGGTCCTGTATCAGCTGAGTTGCAAGGAATAGGATAAGTGTGTCTTAGAACTACTCTTGCTTTTAAAACATTTGTAACTTTAGACCATAGTGCTCTTCAAAATCAGTGCACTGAGATTTTTACAGAAAGATGGTTAGCAACTTTGGAAGCATCCTCCCATATTCTCTTTACCATGAATGTCCAAAGGGTCAGTCCCCTGTCATGTTTCACCTATTACTAGGTGCTGAAGTGGTACAGCCTCAGAAGGACAGCGGTGACCTCAGTACATGTAGGTAGTCTCAGGGAACGACATAACACACTCAGCTAATCCTCTTGCACAACCTGTGCACTGTAAATATTGTGATGGTGATTGTGTACTTGGGAAAAGGATAGCAGGTAGCTTTTGATCATAGAAAAGTATTGACTTCAGTTATGTAATGTAGTATTAATACCAGAAACAAAGTCAAACCCAAAGATCTTACCATCACAGTGAAACTAGTTTACTCAAATATGAAATGTGTCATATGAAAGTCCTTCTTTTCAAAAATACTTCTTAAATTAGATGTAAAGGATTTTAATAGTCATTAGAAAACAATAAATGTGCCATAGTACATTAAAGGTATATTTTTTTTCACAGGCTAACAGGCCCTTAACTCTAAATTATCAGTGAAGAAAAACAGTGCACTCAGCAAGCACATCCAAACATGAAAGCTGGTAACATACAAATCTTAAAAGGACCAAAGAAGAAATAAAGAACAGCTCACTGATCATGTCAGATGCCCTCTGGAAAAAGTAGGAATTATCAAGCTTTAAACTCCCATTCCCATTAGACAGCTGTTTCCAGTTTTCTGTAGCAGGATGACTTGAGGATTTTCCCTCATGCTCAGTTCAGCTTTTGCTGGCTGCTAATCTAGGCAGCGGTCTTACAGCAAATCAGGAATGGGTTACTCAAAGAAATACACATGTTGATTTGAAAAATCCTGCAAGGATGCTTCTGTAGTGATAACTCTTCAGTAAACTAGTCGCATGGATTATACTACCTGAGCAACAATAAGGTAACAATAACAATAATCCAAATGAAGTGCAATGAAATTATTTGAAACACTACCCAACTTCTTTGAGAGGCATTTGTGCATCCACGTAAAACGGTGTGATGCCAAAGACCAACCTTTCTATTTGCAGGAAAAGTACCATCTGGCAGGAGGCACACTAAGCATACTCCTCCATACCCCTCACCTCATAAACAGTAAAATTATGAGCAAATTTTATCTCTCTGGTATATTAATTCAATTTACGTTGCTCCACCAAAAGAGGACTCCCAAGTGCAATCATATGTGCAATGGAAAAGTGGCAGCTTATGAAGCAAGTAACTGACTCCACCCTCAACCATGAAATCCATTTAATATATGATTGTAAAGAATGGTATTATTTATGAAATAGCCTTGAAAATTCTCTTTCCATCAGTACAAAGTTATGAAAATACCTATACAAAACTGGACTAGCTACAATAAAAAGTGGAATTAATAGCTTATTAAATCCTAGACTTACATAGAGTTTCTTTTCTCTTTTATAGAAAAAGAAAAGTATTTTCACTCATTAAATCAATGTCAAACAATGAAAAAACACATTAAGAATTATCTATCAACCAAAAAATAAAAAGGCATGATGAAATCCCAATTCCTGATCTAGGGGACTCAGTGATGACACAAGAATACACAAGTACTGCAACACGAGGATGCATCCGCATACCACTCAGCAGTGTTTCATGTACTAACCTTTGTGTTAATCAAAAAAACTCTAAAAGGTTCCCAAAGTTTGGAATCATGTTTTGTTTGGTTTTTTCTCCCTGGCCTCCAGATCATTCACACAATTTCTGAACTCTTCTAGCATCTGGTCTTATTAGGACACTGGTTTTTCACAAAGCACATGCGTATTCTTCAAAATGCCACCTATGGACACCAACCCTTTTAATTTACACATCAGATTCCTAAACCAGGGTACTAAAAAATTTTCACCTTCTCCCCTTTTTCACTTACTGACTCATACTGCTTAGCTCAGTTTCCACTACTCCGAGCCAAGGCTGGCAAAGCAGTTCAAGGGTCTGGGGTTCAAACACTGCCAGGGTCCAGCACTGGTGCAGCTTTTTCAGATATAACATGTCATTTCCAGGCTCTGGGGGAGTAATTCTGGTTCTCAGGACTGAATAAACACCATGGAATAATGTGAACAGTTTAAATTGTACTATCCCTTGACTGTCCTATGAATTAACTACAGACATCAGTCACTAGTAAATAATTGTGTCTTCTACATGGAATTTCCCTTTAGTTTCCCGTTCTGAGCTTCATACATTTGACACTCCCTCTCCACCTTTCTCTAATTTTTTGCTTCCTGAAAGTCTATAGTTTCTATGGTCTACAGCATCTTGTTTTATTTGAAGGAGAGAACTCTCTGGCTGTGCTGGGTTTTGGACTCAGTTTGACTGTGTCCTTTTTAAATACAGATAAAAAGTGATGTCCCTGGCAAGATCACTGCCTTTTGGAAAAAGGATAATGACTGGATTAACAATCAATGCTGGGACTCACATAAAAAGGACAGTTATTAAAAGGTCAGGCAACTTTTCAGCCCTACAGAAAAGAATAATTCCTTATGTTTTTCACAGGCAAGCCTTCCAGCTGCAAACAAGCTGGAGAATCAAACATCACACACTATGAGGTTTTGGTATCCTCACCTCAAGCTCAACAAGGTCTTGTTTTGAATTTTTTTTACTCTCAGTCAGACTCAAAAATCTCTTCCAGAACTAAAGGATGGAAAGTATTTATGCTAATTGTTCAGCCTGATCACTTACAAACTTAGCTTATTCACCTCACAATAACACCAAGAAGAGGCTGCTTTGTCTGATATGTCAATAGCATCTTCAAGGGGACTTCACTGCAGGTCTATTCTTAAACTGCACTGCCAGGGGAAAAATGACAATCTGATTTCTGTAACAATGGGCTTTGAAATCAACCAGACAAGTTGTAGCACTTCACTGAAAAGATTACAAAAAGTGTAACATAATTTTAAGACACTGAACTAGTGACCCCCTTTGAAATGACCCACTCCACTTGGCACAAAAGGACATATTTACACATAGTGGGTATTAACTCCCCAGTTAAAATATTTTAAAAATATTTTTAGAAATATTTTTACTGAGTATGCACTGGAGCTGCTCTTACATATACTGTTGTGTTGTGCCTAATGAATAGCTTGACAATCAGAGCAGACCACTATCTCTTCCTTGGGTCCCAAAACTACTCTGTCAGCAGGCAGTATACAAGGAACAACCACCACAGAAGCTGCCCTTGGCAGATTTTCTCACACTACAGAATTTCACAGTAGGGAAAAAAATCTTCCTTTTGCTGCTTGAATATGCAAGCAAGAGGCATCAGTTAAGTGAATTTGATCCAAGGTAAAAATCTTCTTTTCTGAACATCTGAAGACCTCATTTGGCACAAGGATGCATTATTAGTCCATTCCAACATTATTCTGTTGATGCCACATGAACAATGGGATCAAAACTGCCCTTCAAAAGGTAAAAGCTGGCAGAGCTAATAAGGAAAATGATTACATTTAAGAATGGATATAAATGAAGTGACAGGAAATGACATCTTTCTTTATAAAATACCACTGATCCTGTTCCACGAACATCTCTTCTTGCAAAATGACTACAAAAGTACTTTTCTGTACAACCAAGTTCCTTCTACCTGCCCTTCTTCAGTGAATAAAACTGGGTGATTACTACCTCCTTACACATGTTGGAGACAGACCTCAAATAACACAGAATATGAGTCTATTACCTGCCAGGTACACCCTCAGTAGAAGTGACAACCACATTCAAATGGCGAAATCACTGGCAAAATTGACTGGATGCAAGCCAGGCCACAGAATAAGTTTGAACTGCTAGTAGCCAGAAAAGCTACCAGGTTGCTTGAAAACGGAACAGATCACATGTGGAAAACACTGAGAAGAAAGAATTAAGCAACCACAAGAGCTGCCACAGCAGCTATCATTCAGAACAGAAGTGCACTTTAAATGAAACAGCGCTATTGTGCCTTCAGTACAGTGAATGCATAATAATAAGCCTTTGAATCCTTCCTACTTCAGTAAAAGCTTCAGCATGGCTCATTTAAAAGCAGCTGTATTGGCACACACCATTCTTTTCCCCCAAATGCATAGAAAAGGAAACAAAATTTAATACTTAAAATGTACCACATCCAAGCACGAATTTTAATCATCTAGGAAAATTTTGATATTCTTCAAGTTGAAATAGCACAAAAACTATACACGGCTAAGATTCTAGCAGGCTAAGATTAAGTTAAACAAATTGCTTTTCTAGCATCAAATGGGCATGAGATAGCAGAGCAACAACAGACTTTAAGTCAGGCCTACTAAGACCAGAGAAAGGCATACAATTAAGTTAGGCATGGCTTTTTTTTAAACTTCTCTTACTTAGCATCTTCTCTTTCTAGATATAGAAGGAAAATTATGGAAGGCAGTTGTGAAAAGACCTAACTCAAACATTTATTCCACCCTTGCCAATTTAGGCTTGTTTCCAACACTGAGTTTTCCTGTACTTTGTCCAAAAAACTCCTTTAACCAAGAGGGAACTGGTAAAATTCAAAGATGCTGCAATAAGGCAGAGGCCTTAAGGCCTCTTTGGTGACCTTACGGAGGCCAGAATTGCCGGGAGAGTCCAGTACAGGCAAGCCAACATTTTTGTGGAACTCAGGTGTCCTACCCAGCCCTTAAAAAAGTCAGGCTGTTGGTGCCACAAGCTGTGATCTGCTGTATTGATAGATATGTATTGATAGATATGTATCAATAGATAAGTAAGTGTATCGATAGATAAGTGTATCGATAGATAAGTATCGATAGATAAGTAAGTGTATCAATAGATAACTATCAATAGATAAGTATCAATAGATAAGTAAGTGTATCAATAGATAAGTATCGATAGATAAGTGTATCGATAGATAACTATCAATAGATAAGTATCAATAGATAAGTAAGTGTATCAATAGATAAGTATCGATAGATAAGTGTATCGATAGATAAGTATCGATAGATAAGTAAGTGTATCGATAGATAACTATCAATAGATAAGTATCTATAGATAAGTAAGTGTATCAATAGATAAGTATCGATAGATAAGTATCGATAGAAAGTAAGTTTACCGATAGATAAGTATCGATCGATATCTATCGATACATAGCTATTGATACTTATCTATCGATACACTTACTTATCTACGATACTTATCTATTGATATTTATCTATCGATACACTTATCTATCGATAAACTTATCTATCGATACACTTACTTATCTATCGATACACTTATCTATCGATACACTTATCTATCGATATACTTACTTATCTATCCATACGCTTATCTATCGATACTTATCTATCGATACTTATCTATTGATACTTATCTACCGATACTTATCTATCGATACACCATCTACCCCTTGGTGCTTTGACAGACTCATTTTCATATGGAAATCAGAAGCACAATAGTTTTTCCACGTGAGCCACGCTTCTGAGGTATAGCCAAGTCTCATTACTTCTTTGTAAAACATAATGTTTAGTTTTCTACTTTTTCTGAAACCATGGTCCTGAAATCATGCAATTATGTAAGAACATCAGATCTCACTTAAAACAAAAAACTCTGCCTCTAGCCTTTGTGTTTGTAGAAGAGGGCATAAGCCCAAAAACCTAAAAGACTTATAAAACCCAGAAGACAAACAAAAAAGAGATCCAGACTTGTTGTTTATCTTTTAAATAAACATCACAATTTTTGGGGCCAGGTTTACACTTTCTGAGCACATGGGATTACTAGCAATACTTCTCAGTCATATATTTTTTAGCTCAAAGTCATAAACACATGAATGTTCCAGCATGCAGTTTCTGCTCAATAATAAAAAATTACATCAACACACTTCTTATGCCACAGACGAACAATCTACTCTGCCTTTTCCACATAGGTAATCCCATCCAGGGCAACAAAGACTCAACCCTCCAGCTCCTATGTCATGATTCATTTACTGCATAAATAATTTTTCAAATGGCAAATTTGCACAATCCCCCCAGACAACAACCCTTGGAGCACTTTCCATTAGTCTAGAGACTCAACAAGAAGCTGTAAACAGTACTGCAGTACTTCGAGAACAATCTCTTTTAAATTGTAGCCTCTAGTTCATACTTCAGTATCCTCACATTTGAGATGAATCTGGTAAGTAAAAACTAGCTTCTTAGAGAAAGAAAAAACAGCTTCTGGAGACTTCCACATAGTAGTACTGCCTACTAAGCAGCACTGGAGATTTCAGGGAGGGAAATTGATTTATCTCCTAAATGCATAGTAATTATTCCAGAACAGCAGGACAGTGCACTATTGGAAAGTAGTAAGATAAACATTACAATAATTTCACAATCCAAAATTACAGTCCTTCTCACGCTGTCTTCAATCACACAGAATGCTATTCCATGGCTATTTAGCATCTGTAAATAAATGTTGCAATAAAGCTTATACCAATTCACAGAAAGAAGGAGAGACAAACTCTACTTAGAGCAATGCTACACAAAGTGGAATACAAGGCCAAAAGCCACCAAAGTGAAATGAGCAAAAGGAAGGAAATAAGGGGAAAAAAGGTACATGAATTTAGTAATGCCACAGCCCAATCATAAAAGATCTGTACAGGGTTTTTTTGGACCTTAGAAGTTAAGTGTAGAAGAAAGTACAGTTAAACACAACACGTCTCCCTTTAATCCAGCCAGCTCAGACACCATTACCAGGGGAACTACTGACACGAGCTTCAGCTCATATGGCACAAGCCCAGCTGGAATCCTGGATATATAGGTCATAGCTGGAGCTCCTGCTTCACTGCTGCTGGTACTTCAAATAGCTCTCTTGAACTCAGGTATTTCTCCATTTCTGCCAAATTTCTCAAGCTGCAAGTCTGGAGTGTTGCTTTGCAAAACCAGGCATCCCACTGTCACTATCCTGAGTGCATGCACTTCTCATGCCCAAGCAGCCATCAACAGTGCAAACGATTTAAAGAGTGCTAGCAGATTTTAATTTCTTTCCAAACATCCCTGCCTGACAAGCAAATTGATGAGTTCTCTCCAGCTTATTCTGCACTGGTTTACTACACAGTCTGCATACAGACTGTGAGGTACCATTCTGCAGAAAATCCCAAACCAACACATCAAAAATATATTTGTACCGATGGACACTTGCAAAAGGCTTAGCAAGCACCAAGCTGTATCGTCCAGCCTTGAGAAGCAGGAAAGGTACATCTACCTGGACCATCAGAAAGGCACCACGGGAAACAATCACTGTCTATAAATATCACTGAGGTAACTACAAAAATAAAAACAGGGAATTGTGGAGTCTCAGAAGATGGTAGGAAAAGAATCAGAATCTGAAAGCTAACAAAGGCAGAAAAAAAATCAGTTAAGTATATGCACTAAATTCTCAACAAGAGGAGCAATAGGAAAATGACATACCTAATCATACAAAACAGTAGCACATATTTAGTCCATATATAATAAAGCACTTTCTGAAACCATATATATGAAACTAAAAAAACCTTTCAGAACAAGATCCAAAATTTTCTTAAGAAACACCACACCAAGATGGTGCCCACAAAATACATGTAGAAATTCAAAGGACATTTGTAGTCTGGTCTAAATGAGGCAAGACTCCTGTGTTACCAACATCATACTCTGCAGTGCCATTCAAGGAACCTGAACATACAGCTGCAAAACATACAGACTGCTTTCACTTCTGCCCACACAGGAACAACACTGCATTACTCTTCTGTCTTAAAATAAGCTCATATCATCTTCATCTCATTACATCACATGGTTCAGAAACTGGTTTTGCTCTCTTAGTACTAGTTTAGATGAATTAAAGAGGAAATCCCACCTTCCTAACAATATATTCTGTTCATATTTGCTCTGTATGTATCTATTTAGATTTTCCTCAGTTAGGAGGAAAAAACCCAACATGCAAAAATAAGGTAGTTCTTTGTATTACTGCTGTGCACCAGAAAATAGAGACAGTCATAAAAGGAAATCTGATAGAATATGGCTGCAGAAGGTGGCTGAAAGAGTGGTCAGAAAATGAAGAAATGTGGACTAGGACAGTGAGTACTTAAAGACAGCAGAGCCTTATCACAAACTTCATCTGCTTTCACCTGATGTAAGGCAAGCAGAGCTTTAAACTGCTGATTTGATTAATTATATCTCATCTGCCCAGAGAGCCAGACCTAACATTTCAAAACTTCTTTATACGTCCATTTTGGATTACTAAATCTATTAACTTAATAGTGTCATTGTACCTCCCTTCAACAGCCTGGCACAAGGTAGCTGATGAAGACAGCAAGATGACTGACCTGTTTGTGTATTTCAATTTACCTGGAATCAAGGGTTTGCAAACATCAAAGGACAGTACTAGATAAGTACCATTTTTCTAGTCTTCTGCTCTGTGAAAATGCTTCTTCTGGTACTTGAAAAACAACAAATACTGGGCTTAAAATCTTGCACCTGGTCTGTGAAACAGTAAAGCCTGATAAACCATTCTTGCTTAATAATGGATTATGCCTTTTAAACTCCTTAACTTGAGCGTGGCAGTGCTTTGATTCCAGTTGGCTAGTCTGTCAGAGAGCACTAGCTACTGCTTACTTCAGCACCTCTCATCAGCCACCAACACAATCACTGCAGTCACTCAATCACCGCGTGAGGCTCTTGCATTATTATCCAGCGCAGTTTCTCTCATCAAAGTTAAACTAACGGGAGACAGATCATTCAAATTAATTTTGCAGTGACGACACAAGCTGGATGATAGAACATGATTTCCCCAACTGCATGGTGTGATTAATGCCACAGTTGGGAATGATTTGTACCAGTTTGATTTCCAGCAGTTGTTCCATCCACTAGAAAAACCTCTTCCCATTCTTACAGTGAAAGCATATATTGTGGTTTAATACAAGACCGGGCAGCTAACCAAGTAACAGCTTGTTTTCATCAGTTTGGTTTTTTTCTTCCTAAATTTAACAGTTGGGAGACTTTGAAATGTGTCTGCAGATGAATCAACAGCTTAAATGGTTCAGTGAGCAAAATAATTGTATGGATTTTTTTTTTTTGTCAACATGGGGATTTTAACATATTTGCACTTTGCAGACATAAATTAAACTCATTTCAATTTTGCTTCCCTTTAACTCTCATTTCCTAACCACATTTTTGCTGAAAAGCTAATATTGAAATTAAGAAGCATAGCCCTACAGAAGTTAATGGAGCTCTGCTGATTTACATCAGTTTGAGATTCCAGCCCACATATTTTGCTTTAATTAGAAAGGTTCAGAGGCATAAACAGTGCAAACATTGTAAGTGCATGATGTTGCTCTCAAGTTTGAGTTTAGAACTAGATAAAAGAATCCTGAAGTAGAAAAACTGTTTGGATTATACATTTCAAAAAAGAAAAAGTTTTTATGGTGCACCATAACAACTACATGGAACAAACCAAGGACCTAGATTCCATAACGGGCTGAGTGCTCTGTCCAAGTAAGGTCATCAGTACCAACCCAGCATACCAGAAGCTCACACTAATACTGGTCTCATTTCAATTAAATTTCTTCTTTTTAGTCAGGCACCTATTTAATTACTCTGATAAAGTCCCTGTGAAAAGACATATTTGCCTTTGCAGTTTATTTCACTTAAGACAGTTCCAGCTGTAACTAAACAGTAAAACTACATTCTGCTAGACTACCGAACTATTTGCACTGAGAAATAATTATATATTATACCAATGATATATTACATATGTACCACTGGTAGGCAAAACAAAATTCTAAATATTGAGAAACATACGTTGACAATTTAGCCACTCTACTAAATGGCACTGGTTCCCTTTTTCCAGTGGATTCACAGCTCATGCAGCTACCACAGCACAGCACAGAGTGGAGAATAAAGCTGAGCTAGTGCACAGGCCATAATGTTCGAAGCCATAATGTAAGGCTTTCTACACAACTGAGGGGGAAACAGCACTGAGACATCAGTGTCAGACCAGGCTCCTTATGCCAGCCTTTAACCCAGGCACTGTGGGCACTGTGCTCTGCTACCGGTGCATGGTGAAGCAGTAGCAGCCCTGGAATGCCCCAAATTACTCAGTCACTAATAAAACGTGATGCCCCACCCAAGGCAAATGTCTCATAGAAAGCAGCTGGAACATGGTCCCTAAAGGAAGCAAGGATAACACCTGAGTGCTAGAGACTTTCAGCCACTCCCAGTAACACACAGTGACAGCAGCCCCAGCCAGCCCTAACCCCTTTCACTCAAGGGATGCTGAGGCACTTAGGAAAATGATTGCCGGACTGAAATAAACTCCATTATTTGTGGAATTACTTGGAACACAGGAGATCAGCAGAGGACTCACATGCAAGTGGTGTTTCACACTGGAAGAGGCCTGCCCTGGTTTTTGGGTGTGACACACCACAGGCAAGACTGGGCTGTGAATGGTAAAAATGTGAGGAAATTACACATTCTGACACACACATAAATAATAATGTAGTAACAAATGTAGACCTTTACAAATACCACCAGTGTTAACAATGACAGAAAAGGCTCCAGCCAAGGTACTGTCCACAGGGCTCCTCTGCCACCTCGTCAAGCAGGAAGAAATTTGGCTGAAGACCTAAAGAAGGCACATCTTCCAAGGAAAGGAGGAGAGCACAGCTGTGCCAGCAGGCTGAGGAGGTGTCTGTGGCAGCTGGAAGAAGCTGAGGAGCAGGTGGTAATTGCCTAAAATTAACATGAAAAGAGGAAACACTGCACGATGAATAACTGGCCTGAACAATTAAAAGATGGGTAGAACCTTGCCCTAATAATAAATGCAGCCACATAAAGGCATTAGAACACTGAATAACCTTCTGGTTAGGTACAGGTATAGGTATAGGTATGAAAGCACTGGTATAGGTATTGACAGCAAGAGTGCTGTAGGAAAACGAGATATAGGATACAAAACAATGTTAATGCCTACAGAAAAAAAACCAAGAAAACCACAGTCTTTACAAAGTCACAATTCTCCACACGTTTGATATGCAATCATACATTTATTTTTCCACAAAATAACCCAAAAAAACCCCAACAAACACCCAAAACAAACCAAAAAGCAAAAAATCCCCAAAAACCAAAACATAACAAACCACACCAAAGAAACCAAAAGCAAAAAAACTAACTCAACCCCTCCCTCCCCTCCTTCCCAAAAAAAAACCCAAACAGAAATAAACCCAAAAAACCACCCCATTGGCACAGCTCTTGCTTAAAGGATACAGGAGTGAAGTGTTTAGAGGAGATTCCAAAAGCCAGTTTATATGCATTTGGCTTAAATGTCAGCTGCACTTTAAATAAGCCTTTAAACACTACCATACTGACATGCTAGAGACATGAAAGTGAGATCACAGCCCTGTATATATTAATCAATAAATAATCAAAGTAATAGCCTAATTTTGTAAAGAACTTCTCACTATTCAAGTCCAACAAAGTAGAGCTGCTAAACAGTATACACAAAAGTCATCCTATCATTATGGAATGTTCTCCTTGTTAAGAAAAGCTGAAGTAGTGGATTGTCTTCACAGCATTCTTAGAATTCATTATTCCAAACACACTATTTGCAAAACTTATGTACACAGTAACACAACAAAGCACAATAGTTAATGTCATAAAACCAAAAAGAAATCATAGAGAACATTACACAGGATTAAGAGATTATTGATAAAGTAATTTCTACAAGAGTAAAAGCTTTTAATTAAAAAAAAAAAAGCATGTAAGAACTACAGAATCACAGAATATTCTGAGCTGGAAGGGACCCACAAGGACCACCAAGTCCTGGCCCTGCACAGGGCCATCCCCAGGAGTCACACCATGTGTCCGAAAGCATTGTCCAGTGCTTCTCAAACTCTGTCAGGCTGGCGCTGTGACCACTGCCCTGGGGAGCCTCTTCCAGTGCCCAGTCACCCTCTGGGTGAAGATCCTTTCTCTAATATCCAACCTAAACCTTCCCTGACACAGCTTCAGGCCATTCCCTCAGTCCTGTCACTGGGCACCACAGAGAGGAAATCAGTGCCTGCCCCTCCTCTCCCCTTCACAAGGAAGCTGTAGCTGCAGTGGGGTCTGCCCTCAGTCTCCTGCAGGCTGCACAGACCAAGTGACCTCAGCCCCTCCTCACACAGCCTCCCCCCATGGCCCTTCACCATCCTTGTGGCCTCCTTTGGACATTCTATAATAGTTTAATATCTTTCTTATATTGTGGCACCCAAAACTGCCCCCAGCACTCGGGGTGAGGCTGCCCCAGAGCAGAGCAGAGCAGAGTGGGACAATCCCTTCCCTCCCTGGCTGGTGATGCTGGGCCTGATGCACCCCAGGACACACTTGGCCCTCCTGACTCATGTTCAACTTGCCATGGACCCCCAGGTCCCTTTGCACAGTGCTTGCTCCAGCATCTCGTTCCTCGGTCTGTACCTATATCCAGAGTTTTCAAAGAAGAAGAAATCAAAGACTTTTTTTATGGAGACACAAAAAGCTAAGAAAGAGAAGACTGAAACAAGTGCAGAACATACAGAGAGAAGTATAGAAAACTAAATAAGGAGTGGGAAATTACACAAAACATGCACAGTAAGGAATAATTACTAAGAGGCAAAATGCCAGTTTTTGACTAAACATTCAGGGATGTGCTAATGAGACACGAGGACATCCAGGAAGAAAAGCCTAAAGATCTGAGAACAGAAAAATGTGTGAGAATCAGGCACAGATACACACACTTGGAAATTAACCATCAAAGAAGTGATGATTGAAACCAGCAGAGATGAAGATGTTGTAAAGAAGGCAACAGCAGGAAGAATTATGCCAAAAGAAAAGTAAAAAGGAGGGCAAGTAAACCATGAGTAAAGCATGGGATACCCAACAGAGCATGACACCAAAGACGATAAGCGAAAGGAATTAACAGAGTGAAAATAGTATCAGCAGAAATACACAGATCAAGAACTGTCCCAGTGATCTCACTAAAGACACACAAAGAAATCACAATTACCCCACATTATTTCATTAGGAGCGAACCTATGGGGACCACAGATGTTAAAAACATTTTAAGCAGAACACCAACCCTGTAATATCCATCAAAGAACCCACAAAAATAACTAACGTGTAAAGCGTCTGATCAAACAGTATCAGTCAGGTAAAACTTGAAGTTCAGATCAGGTGATCAGAAAGACTTCAATAAATTCTAGTAGTGATTTCTAAAACACAGTAAATTAAACCCAGCAGTACTTAAGCCCAATTATTTTCACAGTGGCTTTTCCCTGAAATATTACTGCACATTTTGGCCCAACTCATCATTTTTCCTTAGACTTTAGAATCTTTTCTATGCCAAAATCTAAATTACTTGTTGGCTGACTTTTGAACAGTATTAATTAACAAACTATAACAGTTGGGCTACTACTCTGTCAGCAACTCAGGCAATACCCTGACACATTTTCTTGAATAAACCTTTTGGATTCAGATCATTTAGGTCACCCATTTCACATCTCACCATTTTGTCACTTTTGATGATGGAGACGCAAAGAGGTTTTGCAACTGAAGACTTGGTAAATAACAGTGTCTACATTAAAGGACAAGCTATGAAAATACCTTCCTGGTCACTAAACATGCCATTAAGAGTAAGGAGTACATTTTCAAGACATCTACTAAATTGTAGAAGATTAGATCGTTGAGATTATTTGTTAGTTGGACTTGCTATTACTTCAATTTCTGTAAAAGCTCAGTTAACACAATCAAACATATGTGTGCTAGCTGTGTTTTTCTAGTTTTGATAAATTTGTCTACAACACGTGTGTGCATTATTTAGGTGATTTTGATGAAAATATTTCAGACTTCAGTGGTACGAAACATAACAGTCTCAATATTTGTCTCTTAAACAAAAATTCAGGAAAGGAAAAAAAACCCCACTCCACAGTGAGTATATGCTGTGCAGAGTCACAAAATAGCCATTGTGATCTCAGAGAAAATATTATTAGACAATACTACATTTCATGCTTTGAAGGTTTAAACTCTATTGATAAAGTCTGAGATGATCTGATCCTGATAGCATCTGCCTTCCCTCTGAATTGCAGAGGCAGAAACAATACTGCTTTTAATGAGGTGGGTTGAAGCAGACTGACTACACCAAGTGAAAAAGGGAGTTGGATGAAGGGGAAGTATGCTATTCTACCTGGACTTCTCTGAATTGGATAGCCAGGTAAAACAGCATGTTAGCTCAGGCTTGAATCACCCGTGCTACCACACACAAGCAATTCCCTACTTTACTCAATATATGAATATACTTTGCCCCTCCCATTCAACCATATAAATTATATAACCCTACTGAAGAGTGTAAAATAACTTGCATTCTAGCTTCTATTAAAACATAAACAAGCAATATAATGGGATGCCAGAGTCTATTAGAAGACTGTGCTGGGTTGAATGACAAATGCTCCAGATCAACTCCAGATCACAATGAGAAATAAAGAAGACATAATTAGAAGTAGGGTGAACATTTTTAATGACTATCAAATAACACTTCCAAAGTTGTAATTATTAGAAATCTCACAATTATATTTACAACAAAACAGCCACTATGCTCTATTTTAACTCCATTATGAAACTTCAGGGTGCGGGGTGTGTCTGTTTGTTTTGCAGAAGGTACTGAGAGTGTTTTAAGACCTGATTCTCCTACATGAGTGTTTGTTCCAGTTCTGTCTCAAAAACAAAGTCTAGATGACCCAAAACTTGACTTCTAGCCCTGTATTTCTGTGAGTGGAGGTGTGGAAGGTTTATCTGGCTAAGTTATTCAAACGCAGGTGCCCCCAATGAAGTCTGAACATCATGACTATAGATGCCTTTCTCTTGGTAATTATCCAACCTGACCATTTGCTGCAATTCTTGAGCTCTCAGCTTCACATTTCCATCTTGCCATCCCTGCTTACCTCAGCCTCCCGCTCTCTTTGCACCAAACTTGCTCTCAGCCCTGTGTGAATTGCACTTCTAATCCACAGCCTTCCTGTCTCTCCAGCCCTTGCAGGACCTTCTTTCATCTCAGTCACTACTTTTTATTTCAGACCTTCATCTGGGGAGCCACACTAAGACATGGTTAAACTTGCTTTCCCTAGGAAGGATAGACATTAATGATATTAAGCCAAAGTCTGGGGCTGTGCTTTGGGTTGAAAGCGGGGGCAGGGCACAGGAGTAAGCATCTCTCTAGCTATCCTGTTTGACATCTTGTAAACCTACAGACCCCCCTAAAAGAAAAAAATCATCAGAGAACAATATTCAGGTTGCTTTTAATTTATTGAACTAGAACATATTTGAAAGTGGTTATGAAACACAGCTGTAAGAAAACACAAAGAGATGGTATTTGAGGGTTGGTTTACGGCTTTTAATTTCAACAGATTGCTGGCCAGAGCAAGAGTATATAACATTTTTCTATATATTCTTCCTAGCCTTTTCAATATACAGCTCTCTTTTATACTACAATATAGCCCCAGACATCTAATAATTCCTCCTTCTCCTCCTACTCCCACTTTTTAAAAATTCTCAAAACCAGAAATCTTAAGTTTTGTCAGAACAGGATACAGAAGAACCAAGATAAACAGCTTTTGTCCCCTACAATAAAAAAAAAAAAAACAAGAAGCCAGAAGCATGATTCCTGTCATTAAAAAACTTCAGGACAAAAGAGGAAAACAGAGAAGCAAAAGAATGAAGACTCAAGTTTTCCAAGATAACTGGAGGATTTAGTCCTATTTTGAATTTTTCCAAATTCTGTATCTAAATCCCTTACTCAATTGTTTAAATTTCATCTCAGAAGTTCAGATTCCATGATACTAGAGGTAAAATGTCTAAAATTCTAATTTCCATGTGCACTGTAATGCAAGACACAACACTGTGGATCTAACGAGAAATTCCATTAAGACCATACTTCGAAAGTTTTCAAGTAACAATTCTAACATGCCAATTATCTCATAATACAATTGAAAATGTCACATAAAACAGAATAAATATCTCTAGCTAAGAAGCTGCCATACTGACAGTCTAAGAGTTCAGCTCCCAGTATTGTATGCAAAGAACCAGAATCTCTGATACAAAAATCAAGGTTCAAAATTAGTCCCTTACTGCTTCTACCATCCTCTTTCGAGAGAATCTGGAATAAAAAACAAAGTCCCAATATACAGTTCATCTTCCAAAGAAAGCATTAACTCGCTAGGAACAAGAACTGCAAAGCTTATGTATTACAGCACCACCTGGTGTGGATTGCCATGGATACAGATTTTAAGCAGACAAAACCTACCAGGTCATTTAATTTACGTGTCAACCAGTGCAGAATACGTCACTGTAACATACATTTTGTGCTTTTAATTCTGTTTATCACTTGTTCTGGAAGACATAATTAATATCTAATCAGATTTCTGAGCAGCATTTCATGTAGAAGTAGCAAATAAAATTCCAGTCACAAGACTGATAGTTCAGTTTTAATTAACAAATAAGCTGTTCATAAACTCCATGACTTTCCACTACATGGTGACTGTCAAGCATGCAAGACAACATGCCACCATCTTCTTAGAAATATAAGTTGATTAAGTGTTGCAAGCAGAAAAATGTGAAATCTCCATGTGAAAACGTAAGGTGGATTAGCAAAGATCAAGATACAAAGCAGCATGACCCCTCAAATCCTGAGAGAAGATCTTTCTATCAGGTGATGAAGGGGCATTCTGCTGAGATTACACAGAGGATTACACAACACACTTAATTGCATTGTGCTTACCTGTTTACATGCTTAGCTGCTTGGCAAGTCATAAAAGATAAATTAATACTTTAGTTATTCTATCAATATTAGGATAGACAGCCTTAGCAAAGAAGGTCAGGAACACACTAAGATGTTAATATGTCTTAAGTAGCTGGTACACAGGCACCCAATGCATTGCTTTATAAAGTATTCAATTTCCCTTTAGCTTTCCCTGCTAAAAAAGAAAAGTTCCTGTATGACACACATAATCCAAAAAGCAAAAGGCCTTATTTATGTCTTCTCTTGTCATAAATGACAAAGGGCATGAAACTAAATAGAATGTGAACTGCTACAGTTTAGCAGAAAAACTGACCCAAAAGCTTCTATTCCATCAACTAGACCAGTCTCTTGTCAAAGACAAGAAGTGAGTTGCTGTGCTCAGCTACATCAATTCTCTTTGTCCTGCACATATTTGAGTGCTCATGTTTATATTTTGTCCAAAGCTACTGGTAGGAGGTGCCTCTCTGGCTAGGTACAGAGCAAGCTGGAATCACTCTAGTCAAACAAAAGGGCCAAAATTTAGTACGGAACACAAATCTTATTTATTCTTGCCAAATCCTGGTGTCTAAATATTCTGTAAAATGGATTTTTACAGAATATTTAGACACCATTTTTACACGGTAATCCCCTGTCCTCCATTCTGCAAAGGGAAGAGCATTCTTGACAACAAATAGTAATACAACTTCCATGAATAAGCTGATATATCTCACTAGAGATACACACAAAAGAAAAGTGAAACTAACACTGAAGGATGGACACAGCTGCTTTCTAAAACATTCAATAGTAATACTATCAACAGTCTTGCTGTCATTGTCAAAAGCTTGAACAAAGGCCAAACAACTTGCAGACAGGCCTTTCTTTACAACCAGAAGCTTGCTAAGTTTCTAATCACCTCTCTAATTCTGCCAGATGCTTTTTGCAATTTTTAAATAGATTCTTTTGTAATTGCAATGCCTTTACAAAAAGTAAACCAAGTTAAATCCCTTCCATAGGTTCTGAGTCTGCATCCAAAAAACCTTGTGCACATACATCACCCACTGTCCTCTAAGATGACCCCCTAAAAATAGACTGAGCATAAACACTGTCACTCGAGCTGAAACAGTCTAAAGGTACCAGTAAATTTCCTTTAGAACAGTATTCATTTTGGAGATCTCTTACACAAAAACACCACCTGCCAAGTTTTTCTGAAATACAGAGGAGCATGTTTCAAAGAAAGAAAAATCATGAATGTTAAGTTACAAATACACACTACGTTCAAGTGGCAATTAAAAATTCATTTTGCTGTTTACTTACCCCCTTCACGTCTAATTTTATGTATATATAACTCAATGAAGTTTCCCTTGGGACCAGTCTATTCTTACTTTCTCAGCTTCCTTTCTTTGAGGCAGAAAGTGTGTGTTGTCAGAACATCATCAACAACCAGCAATCAAATTAGGTAAAAGAATATCAGGCAATTTTGAAAACAATTTTCAAAGAAACTAATCCCTCTGCAAGAAAATGAAGAGAGCAAAGTATCTGTAAATCCTTGTCAGTATACTGAAAAAACAATTAGGTCTATGCTTTTGATAAAGTGAGCTGACAAGAACCTTTCACCTCCTCTGTAAGATGTAATTTGCCTTGGAAATTTCTAATTTCTCTTTTGATACACAAAGCAAACAAAGAAAAAAGAGAAAATGAAAGATGAAGTGCTTTTGGACTTGTACTAATGTGTATCATTATCCCAACCATAGTATAAATTTTCTAAATCCAAACTTAAAGTTTATCAATCAAAATTACCATAAAAATAACTCAAGAATGCTTTTTTAGCAAGAATAGAACAAACTGTCCAGAAAAGTGGTTAAAATTACAAACTCCCTTCTACTTATCTATCAATGGAATATAAATATTTACCTAAAAACATCGAGTATGTGCAAAAATAGGTTTAGAGAAGTTGCATGGTTCTTGTGAACTGCATAAAAGGTGTTCAGCTTGCTGTGGTATAAAGTTTTGACTACTGATTTAAAGTCATCTCTGTGAAACACCTTGGTCACTCAGCACACAGGGATCTTGGAAAAATGTCTTCCAGCTTCCATCACTACTTTGGATGTTAGAAAGGAGAAAGCAACCCATTTCGTTTCATTTCAGAATTACATGCTTCATTTGTGGGCAGTCCTGCTTCAGAAAGGCTGAAATCCTTTTTAAAAAAACCAAAAAACTCAGCTGCAGTCATATGTTCATATGTCCAAGAATCTGAAGACTCATAGTCTTTAAAAAGGAAGAGGCAGAGTGCCCATTTCCTCAGTTACTCTTAGATTTAGTTTTAGTCTATTTTCCCATTTCCTGAGAACTAAGTCAAAAAACTAAAAAGAAGACAAAATATCAAGCAGTGATCAATTTTCATGTTGGACAAGATTTTTTTTTTTTTTTTTAACAATCGAGCTTCTTAATGATAACTACTTTTCTTCCAAAGAACAACTGGTGTGGTTTCTCCTAAATGGTTCCTTTGAAAGGGATTTATTTTTTCAGTAGTCTCCTAGTGTTCAAATTAGAAATGCAATATTGATTGTTCTTTGAATATTTCATATCAAGTTACCAAACACATGCAAAAATCAGTGAGGTGATATGCCAGTGTAAGTTTCTATCACAGCAAATACCATCTTTTGGCCCTTTACCAATTAGTTTTCATAAATCTGCACATTCTGGAGCCAGAAAGGACCTTTCTAATCAGGTATCTTAATCTTCAATTTAGCCTACAGCAGGATAGGCTGTGCCAAGAAACTCCACAAAATCATTTTTTTATTAATCCACTGGGGATTTAAAGACAATACATTATATTGCTAAGTAATCTATTCTGCAGCTGGATTATGCTCATTGTTAAATCATTCATTTGCTTTTTACTGTGAAATTATCACAGACTTGATGGTAATTTCCATTTCCTGCCAGATGAAAGTGTCAGTTTTTCAAAGACTTCAGGACAGTTATACTTATTTCTATCAAGTAAGAATCTCATATCCCAGGGTATAATTCTGCATCATTACTGCTTAAGACATGATGAGATTTAAAACTGCAGGATTTTCAACAACTTATCAAATAAATGATTTCCAATTTCATATAAGCATATGCTCATTGAGGCCTACAGTTCTGGAAAAAGAAAAAAGAGATGTTGAGCTATTTTGGTCAGGTATGGATATTCCTGTGTTCCCGAGTCACAGAAGCAGACACAAGCTTATCTCCATAAGTAATTGTAAAAAGCAGGTTCTATTCTGCTCTTGGTGGCCAATGTAGTATATCTGCCTACTACAGACACAAACAGTATTACATTTTAGTGCTATAAAATCTTACTACACTAGCATAACTTAGTTCCAGACCCATACTTAAACATCACTGCACTAACATAAAGCAATTACCAAATGCAGCAAATGAATTCACTTGTTTTTTAGGCAAGATAATAGTTACCTAGGTCTTATATACATGACACAGACAATTTTACCTGCATTCCTCTTTGTTGTTTCAGAAGGGAAATTGCCAGGTTCACATGCCCATACATTTTACACAGAGAAACACCTGTTCTGTGAAAGCAGCATCCCACACATCTTTTCAGAACACCCTCAAAACCTCAGCTGGACAACTGCTGCTGATCTGCAGTTCTGGTATGAGAGTAACCACAGTGAAACGGGTGCAGTGAGTAAGAGTGGAAGAGTCCATGGCTTGCAGCTGCCCCTGGCAGGGAGTGCTGCTGCTGCTGCTACTGCTGCTGCTGCTGCTGCTGCTGCTGCCGTGTGATCCCTGGCGGGCTGCCGGTGAGATGCTGAGCACCAGATGCACCACTCAGGTGTCACAACTGCAAACAGTTTAAACTGCACTGAATCCATATTGTGAAAAATGGAGAAAATAGCTGGATCCAAAAACTTTTACAATCAGGCTCCTCTCAGGCTGGTGTGGTAATGGCACATTTTAGCAGATCCTATTTTTAATAAAATCTCAAATTCTGCCATCAAACATGTAAATAATTTTAATAAGGAAAATGTAGGCTATATTGTACATAATTTACAAACTTTATATATTGAGAACAAGAACATTTCAGAAGTGATGATTTCAATGTCAAGAGAAAAAGCGCATCTGAATTAGCTAATAGTAGCTAATTACTATCCAATTATTAATATGCATATGAATCAAAAACATGCCCATGTAACAGGTGACTGCTGTGTTTACATGTTTTAGCTGTTTTCTGTATCTGTGCTGAAAAAAGGGCTGAAGTTACAAGCACGAATGGTAACAAGCCCAGAAGGAGTAGAGGAGGAATGAATATTGGGAATGAAAAAAAGGACAAAATTTAGGAATAACAGGGAAATGGTCAAATTCTGCATTAGTAGGGATGTGAAAAGAGAGTCAAGAAAAAGACCTGGGGGGTGGGGAGGGAGAATAAGAACCACAGATTTGCTGAAAAATGGGCCTTCCAAACACACTTACTGGCACGTTTACCTTCTGCCTACCCCACTTCTTACTGTTACCTAATAATAGTAATTAAAAATATGTGTTTGGTTACAACCCATATGAGATGAAGCAATAAACAATCTCTCTCCTCAGATCTCATTGAAGGTGACAGCCTTAGTGAACAAAAACAAAGTTTCCAACACTGTTGGAGAAGAGACAACTCAGGAGAAGCTTCATTTTGACGACAGACAAGAAGCAACTCAGAAAAGGAAGATATGAGTCACTGCCATAAATGGCAGTGAAGTAGTGAAGAGAATAAAGAATACCAATGACAGACACCTGAGGGATCCCTAAGGATGACAGCAGTAACAAATTACTTTAGAAAAAAACATTAATTAATAGTACTTCAAAACAAGCAAAAATGTCATTTACATGTTGTGAGAAGGCCGTTTAAGTATATGCATTTACAAGAGCAATAGGTGCAGAGATCCTGTTCTTCACTCCTCGTGCACACTCTTCCCAGTCTCTTCAGCTAGATGGCTGGATGTACAGGAATTCTCTTTAAGTAATTCCAGAGTGTTCAGTGGGAAATAGGCACTACTGTGAAGAGACCACACTGAGAAGTACTTATGGGCCAGACTGAGAAATATATAAGCTTTAACAGCTACTAGAACATCTAAACTAAATATCACATCTAAACTAGATACCCATAGATTTAAAAGAGTTAAGAGAGGTGAGCATATGTGCAGCAGTGTTATTCTAGCACCAGGTTATTCTAGAGATCAAAAATCTCTACATTTTTTAAACTTCTAATTGCAGAGAGAACATGTATCAAGTAGACCAGCAGTTACTTCTTATCACTGCAGTACCAGCATTCTACTAACAAAAAAGACCAAGCTGTTTCCTTAAACAAAATGCTTATGCACATACCTCTATTACTATGTACAACCAAAGAGCGAGAGCCACAGAATGGCCAACAGTGCTAAAGCTAGTAACAAGACAACAAAATAAATCTGTAATGTTCCTTAGTTACAAAGTGAGTTTCATCTTAAAACCCCAACAGCACCATCACCATTGTTCAATGGTTTGAGACATGAAAAAAAAAATCCACATCAAACTCTGAATGGAGAGTAGATTAGCCTTCCTAGGGAGTGCTGCACTACTGATATAAATCCACATGCAATTAAAAAGCTCCATCAAGCTTCAGGTGGTGGCAAAGCTGGAGGAAGAAGTTCCTGTCTTGTATGTGCCCTGTCACTCCATTTTTTCCTGCTTTTTTCTCTCTACCATCCAAGCTGTGCATGTACCTCTATTTTGAAGTACCTTCAAATAAGGACAGCTCTTTACCTAGAACTTTACCTCAGCTGCCTTACAGCACAACAAATGTAAAAGTAAATGGGAGTAAGAAGTCATAAACAAAAGGTCAAAGGTTAGGACTACTTCATCTGTTTTATCACTAGAGCCAGCATCTTGCAGAAGGAGCTTTAAGATTTCACCTGCTTCCAGACAATCCCCATCACACTGCAATGCTCCAGAAGCAGCAGCCTAAGTGTTCTACTCTTGCCTAAGGCCAGGTTCTGACAGATTGCCTGTACTGGCATATGGGAAGCTGTATAAATGCCCTTACTCACCCATGCAGACACCAATGCTATAAAAATAAAAGTAGGCTCTGCTATAGATCCCTGTATCTTCTTTTATGAGGCTAAATGGATTTTCTTCTCTCATTCAGTTCTGTCGTATCTCATGTGTGTGGGGTGTAACTGGGTAATGGACGTGTGACACCCATGCATGTGCAATTAATGTGCATTTCAGTAATTGGGAGCTCCACTTTCTTTCACTATCAGCACTTCTGCTGCAAGTACGACCAGAAAGCAGAATCAAAATAACCCCTTTATAAGCTGGAAAATATTATGCTGAGAACAAAATTTCACCTAGGTGCTTTAATACTCTAAGACAGCACATCTAATAACATGCAATTGTAACAAACAACAGGCATTATCTTGCTTGCAGTACAGCAGGTACACTCTTTTAAGAGACATTTGGAAAATGGTTCACAGTTACAATGGGGTTTAGGCCAAAATGTCTCCCCAGTTTCTTCTCTTTTAGCATATGTTCACAGATGACTCAATTTTCTGACAAATACTTATTTAATACTGTCCTGGATTGAAAAATAAGTGTATTCTATTTGCCATCTGTTAGAGGTGTGACAGTTATCTTCTGTTAATTGGGCAGTTTTCTTTATCCCTTCCACAAACCAATCCTCCCTCTGGGAAATATCTTCTGTTAATGGGCCATTGGGTGTCATTGCATGACTGATAAAATTACATCATCCCATTGGGAGATGCTCTGCCCAGGGGGAGGAGCTAAGCATTCCTTTCTGGATATAATCTGAGATTTTGGGACACTGGAGCAGCCTTCTCCACTGGATTCTCAGAGGAGCAGCCCTTTCCCACTGGATTCCCTGAGGAAAACTACACCGTTCTACAGGATCACTGCTTCAACAGAACTACATTTGCCACTCCAGGAGGACTGCAGCCATCATTTCAATTGGACTGCTACCAACAGGGTGTCAGATCGTATTCTGACTCTGTCAGGATTATTTTTTATTACTGCATTTTTAATTTAATTTTATTTTATTTTTTCCCTAATAAAGAACTGTTATTCCTGCTGCCATATATTTGCCTGAGAGCTCCTTAACTTAAAAATTATAACAATTTGGAGGGAGAGGGTTTACATTTTCCACTTCAGGGAAGGCTCCTGTCTTCTTTAACAGACACCTGTCTTTTCAAACCAAGACAAGTACTTCTGCTTAACAGAAAGATCAGTGAGAAAAACAAAAATACTGATGGGGTGATCCCTACCAAGGGTAAGCTACATACTCTTTCAACTTTTTTCTTTTCTTTCTGTGAGCTCCAAATGTTTGATTTATTGTCTGCTGACCAGTTCTGCAGATGCTACATAATCTGTAGAAGGACTTAGCCAGGGGACCTGGGGGGAATAGCTGGAATGAGATCAATAGCTCATGCAAGAAGAAACGTCCAGCTTTGGCTGTAAGCTCAGAACAAAAGAAATGAAGTCGTGACATGATGTTCACTCCTTAAGACTAAAAGCACTGCTCTATGCTAATCTTGAGCATAATTCAATATATGCATGAAATGTCCAATATTCACAAGATAGACTGCTTGTATAAGAAGAAACAAAATCTTTCTTTTCAAGGGTACTGGATCACCTTTCATTGGTTTGTGAAAGAGCATCCCTCTCCCACAGTAACACCAGTTCAAATATAAACTAAATTTTCTCGAAGGTTTCTGTTTAAGAGCACTCAAATCTACCTTCAGCAGACCCTGTCAACAACATGCTTAAATGCTCTCCTGAATTAGGGCCATAACTTAATT
This sequence comes from Irena cyanogastra, assembly GCA_013397155.1. NCBI lineage: Eukaryota > Metazoa > Chordata > Aves > Passeriformes > Irenidae > Irena > Irena cyanogastra. The sequence goes on from VWZV01015465.1 coordinate 172,379, forward strand.
ATCTATTGCATGAAATCAAACTGGCAGCCGATTTTGAACTATTTCCTTGAAACATCCACAGATGTAGATTTATATAATTAAGCTCTTTTAGATTATTTAATGAGGTTGCAAAAATGGACTAATAGTAATTCATCACTTGGAAGCTTGTGCTGTTGGACTTATGGTTACTAAGGCTGCCTGCTTAGTAGAACATGGAGGCAGGAAAATACATATTTGTGAAAAAAATACCACCTTCTAAACATTTTACTTAAGGGCCATTTTACTTTAGTATCTAGAGTAAACAAAACCAGAGCAGTATGCAGTGTATTATACAGGCTTTATTTGTATCCACCTGGGATGACATCTATTACCCACTAGCAGATCCAGACATTGCAAACACTAACAAAATGACAAAACACAACTCCACATTCTGCTCCTGCTTAGATCACTCACCACACATGGACATTTTGGTGATAGCAGGCATGTGACACACACCACGGGATCTCCCAAGTGAAAATCAGCGCTACAGGATTTTAGACAATTATGTCAGAGGAACATGAAGACAATTACTAAAAAAAAGAGGAACTTTTAGACAATTATGTCAGGCTGGAAGTGAACCTGAAGGATCACCTGGTCCGACCTTTTTTGGCAAAAGCATGGTCCAAATAAGATGGTCCAGCACCCTGTCCAGACAAATCTTAAGTGTCCAACATTTGGGAATTCATCACTTCCCTGGAGAGATTCCAGTGGCTGATTGTTCTCAATGTGAAATATACTCCTCTTGCATCCAATCAGCATCTCCTCAGGGGTAACTTTACTCATTACTCTCATCTTTTCCACATGACTCCTTGTAAAAAGTGAGTCTCCATCATCTCTCCAGCCACCCTTTAAATACTGGTGATAAGGTCTTCCCTAAGTCTTCTTTTCTCAAGGCTGAACAAACTCAGTTCTCTGCTCCTTCCCTCATATGGCCAGCTTCCCAGTCCCTGGATCACCTTCATGCCCCTTTTCCAGACCCTCTGCAGCCTGTGCACAGCTTTTTTTTTATAGCTGAGATCAAAACTGAACAAACTATTCCAGGTGTTACCTGATAATCACTGAGTAGAGTGGGATAGTGACATCTTTATCTCTGCTGCTGACGCCCTTGTTGATGAAAACCAGCATCCTGTTGTCTTTACTTTTCCACAGCAGTGTACTGTTCACTCATACACAGCTTGTTCACCAGGATCCCCAGCTGCCATTCCACAGAGTTGCTCACCAGTTGGTTAGATCTCAACCTGTGCTGCACTCCTGGATAATGTTTTCCCAGTGCAAAAACCTAATACTCGTCCTTGTAGAGCTTCCTAAGGTTCTTGTTAGCCCACACTTCCAGCCTATCCAAGTCATCCTGCAAGGCGGCTCTCCTTTCCCATGTGTGCACTTCCCCACTGTTGGTGTCATCAGCCATCTTCACCAGGGTGCACTTGATCCCATCTTCCAGATCACTTATGAAGATACTGAAGTGTTGTCCCCAATATCCATGAAGATATTTTGACAGGTTGCTGGTTTGAAAAGGAGCTCCTTATCCCAACCCTGCTGCTGCCTGCCAGCCAGTTCCCCACCCACTGCATGGAGCACTTCTCTAGACCCCAACACACCAGCTTCTCTAGGGGGAGGCTGTGGAAAACCATAATGAGAGCCTTGGAGAAACCCAGGTAGACAATGCCTGCCATGAGCCCCACGTCAGCCAAACAGGCTACTACTTTGTCATGGAAGATGATAGAGTTTGTCAAGAACAATTTGCCCTTGGTGAATCCATGCTGTCTTTTCCCAGTTGTGTGCTTCATCTGACTTGACAGCCTCCAGGAGGATTCATTCCACAATTTTCCCAAGGACTGAAGTAAGACAGATGTGTCTACAGTTTCCTGGATCCTCTTTTAAGCCGTTCTTGTAGATGGGGGTGACCTTTGCCTTCTTTCAGTTTTCTGGGATGTCCTCTGATCTCCACAGTCTCTCAAAGATTATGGAGAGTGGCCTCACAATGACATCAGCTGGTTTCCTTAATATCCTCAGGCAGATATTGTCAGGGCCCATTGATTTGTAGGGTTGAAGCAACATGGCTTGCTCTTGCAATCTCATCTCTCAGAGTTCAAAATACTGAGTTCTTTCCCTAAGAGATCCATATTTAACAAGTGCTTCAAGGCATACAATTTACATACAAGTGTCCAAAAGCATAAAAGTAATGCTGACCACTGGGTGTCTGAAAAGGACAGGCTCGGTTGCTGTTTCAAAGGTAAGAGGACATAATGGAAATGCTCTCCTATAGCAGAGGAACATGGCTATAAGCACTGTTCTTGAGCGTGTCTACTTAGGCACTGTATGTTTCCTTTTTATTAGTTTGGCTGGTCAGATGAATTTCTACTTTCTGTGCTACAGTGCACCCATCTGACTGAGAGGAGGTGGACTTGTTTTTCACAGAGGAAAGAACAGAGACCATGGTAGGACTATAAAGACTATAAAGAAAGGAAACAAAGTATTTCAGCTTTCATGTTCAACAAACACATACGCTTATGTTAAAAAAAAAAAAACATGAATATTTGTTCTCTATTCAAATACACTCAATCAGAATACCCATACTACTGAACAGACAGAACCATGCCAGTATTGATACATGGGTCTGGGAGGTGAGGGACATTCCCCCAAAAGGAATAAGATAAATAACTGAACATGAGGGGGGAGCTGTAAGTGTAGAGGGAGAGAGGCACAAATGGCACCACATCAATTTCTCGTGATGGACCGATTTCCTTAGATTTCCCATAAAAATACTCTCTCAACTCCTCTAGTAAAGATACTCACACTAAAGTAAGTGCCCCAAGTTTATCACAGTTTACATTCTTCAGATGGAAGAAGCATTGCTATGTGTGCCTAAAAATTATGACGTCTAATTACTACCTACTCAGCTGAAAGATACTTTGCAAGTGAAACCAGTAAGTAATGAAGCATGCAGAAAGCCTGCAGTCCACACATACTAGTGACATTCCACACAGGAGCTAGTGATAATGTACAATGAGAATATGATTAGGAATTATTTAAATACATAATTCAAAAATATTTAGTATGAATAAGATCTATAATGCTGCTACTGATAGATCATATATGCATGCTCAGAAGAACAAGAAATCACTAAAAAAACCACTCAAAGGTACACTGGTCAGAAGATAACCAGTAAGATGACAGATTGTGCCTGTACTGTCTCAGCCTCTGTAGACTTGGCCTTCTGAAGAACTGAATCTTTGAGTGCAGGTTTCAATCTCAAGTGAAGAGAACCGAGCTGCAGCCGGGGGCAGCGAGCAACAGCAGCACTGTGGATGAGTTGCCCGACTAAAGGAACCTGCGTGACGGATTTGGTGATGAGCAGCATTTGAGGAGGGAGTAAGCAATGCCTGCTTGGTGAGAAAAGTAGATTTGGAGCAGTCTATACTAAGAATGCTTAGAAGATGAGTTGCCACTCTGGAAGAGCAAGGAGAGAACAAGAGTCCTAAAATATTTCTAGTGTCCAATGTGAGATCCAAATCCTGGCAGAAAGCATCAGCTGCCATTTTAAAATCACATTCTTCATATGCAGATGGTGACAGTACACACAATGTCCTAATTCTTACTTCCTAAACTTCCTCCCTCTACTATATATATATTTGTAATCAATAAGAAATGAATAAAGGAAATGTCCAGGTATATGACACATCTCTGGTCACGTCCTCTTATGAGACAGACTAGTGATTGCTGCAGCAACAAATGAGACAACAAAACATCATTCAAAGTCATATATACACAAATTCCTCTAAAATCATAGAAGAGTCTCTTGAAGACAGCAACTCACAAAAACCTAAGATAAAGCAAAATGAAAAGTCACACACAAAATGTAAAGGAATACAATGCAACAGCAGATTAAGAAAGAAGTTGATCACGTTTCTTTCTACCATCTTAGCTGGGCCATTACCAAAATGCACTTAGAACTGTGTCTCTGGAGATTGAATTTCATTCACATAACGCACAAAGGATGCTTGTTTTAGAACAGAAAAGTAAGACCCCAAATTCATCTATCAGTGTACAAGTCTTTTGGGATGCTTGTCTCCACTGAGGATAAATATGGTCTACATGACCATTAGTCTCAATTTTAAACAGTTAATGTCACTTGCAAGCTACTCTCGCCATGAACAGCCAACATAATATGCACTACAGGGAACCAAATTTTAATGGGAAGTGCTCACTACTGTCTAGAGAGCCAAATATTCAACAGGCAAAGAAAAAAATTCAACAACCTTGTCATCACTGTTTCTGAACACTTGAATATTATTTAAAATTTGCAGCTAAAATAACTACAGCAGAAGATGTGGTATGTAATTTGAAAGGTCTGTAATTTAGTCATTCAGTATTTTCAGGGAGGAGTTATTTCAAATGCAATGTTTGATTTGAGAAACAATTTAAGTGTATCTTGGGTATAACATAGCTGCCTAGTATCAAGCCTTCTGTGGTTATGGCAGTCTTTCTGTTTGCAGTATTCTGCAGCTTCCATTACTGTAGCATGGCATTTCTGTCTAAAGCACCAAACTTCGCTGTACATTTGTGAGACATGAAAGTATTTTTAGTCAAAGTCCATAAACGAGGCGTGAAACATGGAGAATTAGATGAGCACTACCAAATTTTGGGTTAAACCAGGATTAATACAGAACTTGAGCAAAAAAAGCAATGATCCAGACAGTTTGCATTAGCAGATACCTGTCCCTGGAGGAAGCATGAATACAGCACCTCCCTATTTATCTTGAAGGTTCCCTAGGCACTTTCATCTGCACAGAGGTGGGGAGAGAGACAACTACATTCCACCTAAGCAACACTACACTCCAGCAGCAAGGTGAAACAGTGCCGAAATCTTCCAAAGCCTCCAGAGATCAATTAGGTGTATTCAAAGCATTCCTTACACACCTCAGTAAGACTGAATTCAGCACAAGCCACTGTTACTATGGCCATTTTAATTTAAAAAGTTAAATCCTTCCACTTCCAGACTAGTTGTCTCACACCTCACTGGTCACTAATTCAAGGAAGTATCATCTCTCCCAAAAAAACCCAAAAGATACAGACTGTAACTATGTCAACTACAGTCCTAAAGTTGATTTATAGAGCAGAACAGTTCTGCATCTTTGTACATTTACTAGTAAGTCTGTCCAAAATGAATGAGAAAGTGTTGCTAGCAAGGCATAACAGCTCCACAGTTCTCAGCCAGCCCCCAAGAACTGCTAACTTTTGAACACGAGTTTCCTCCTACAGTCAGAGACGTTTGCTCTCTGCTGCTTTACTGTCCTTCATCTGTTCCTTGTGTCTACTGTGAAAGATTCTGTAGTGAGGGCAACTCATCCACTTGCCAAAAGCTCCTTTTGTGTTCGGAAGTCCTCACCAACTTCAGTGGGCACACTGCAGGTATAATTTGGGTTTGGAGGCCTACAGCATTTCAGAAAGAAAATACGGCTCTTCTAAAACACGGCAGAAAGTTTTATTTAACTTTTCCCCTTACTGCTGAAGTGCCAAGATATCCAGATACGTAAGGATGCACTTGATGAGATTGCCAAAGACATCTAACTCCAACTGAAACCCAGAGAACTGAGCACATTTACTCCAAAGACTTCACAGAGCATCTCTCTATTCCTAAGTATTGAGGTCCTGAAAATCCCACTCTACATCCCATTTCCCTTTCCTGTTCAAGGGAAGTTTCCTTACTGACTTTTATGAGAATGGAATCTATTAGTTTTCAGTAATATACCCAGTTATTTTACTGTTGGAGATACAATTTCTATGGACAGGGGTACAACTCGCACTACAAGAACATTTTGCTTTATTACACTGCCAGTATCCGTTCTGTAGCTTTGGATGCACAGAAATAGGTAAAGAAATTGAACTTTAAGTGCTTTCAGACCACATAGAACACTTTCTAATGTCATCTGGCACTTTTCCACAGGCCAAGGACAACAAACAGCCTCAAACACAGAGATTTACAGTTTGTTTCACCACCCGAAGTCATCTAACAAGATTCAAGGTACTTCTGTGCACTAGACCGCACAGTAAGATCAGTTTTCATCATTTGAGAGGGAAACACATCTAGAAATGTTACTTTGCTTTCCACCAGACAAATTATTTTCACTATGATCTTTTCAGATGTATAACCCATGAATTCTAAGTTGGTTGTAAAAGTCCACAGAAATGCAATTTAGCACCTTCCATCTGTACGGATTTAAACACTCTTCTAGAACAGCAACTGTGATAGTTTTAAAATGTCCTTTCCCTTGGTTTCCTTCCTTCCTCATCTATACACTAATAGTTTTGATGACACAGGGATATTTCAGTATTTTAACAATGAAATTGAGCATGTCAATGTTTTCACTATATAATTAATGGAAGAAATATAAACACCTGACAGTAATTATGATTTTGTCTGACTTAATATCAGAGCAGGTTCACTGTTTAAAATTACGAATAACCTTCACAGACTGCTATGTAGTCCTATTGGGAAAGAAAAATTATTTCACAGAAAATCATGAGAAAATTTTAACTTTTTTCTCTTTATAAGGCACATTAGTAACATGAATCGAGAATAACGTCTGAGAATGCCAAAATAAAGGATATTTCTCCCAGTGGAATTAAGATTTTAATACTTTGCCTTTGATCTGAATTACACTGTATTCTTTAAATCCAAGAGCACAAAATTCCAGACTTCCGTAAATAACCTGAAGCCTGCTAGCACAAATCTGCCAACTTAAAAATCCCTCTTCATCTCTCCAAAGGCTGCATTTTTAAAGGTCATTAGATGGTCAGCTCACACACTAGATTTACAGACTACATAAATGTAATAGACAAAAGATACACAAAATCTCCCTTCCCCATTTTGAGTAGCAGTGCTTCTCAAGAGCGTGTCATCCCCCACATAAATCAGAGAACCTGCATGCAGGTAACATTCACAGACAGTAATAGCAAGGTCCTAACTTACAGTGGATAAGGCAGTCCAGAGCTGAGCTTGCTGTGTTTGTAGGGGTCCTACTGATGTGAACAGTGGCTTAGGTAGAGTACAACACCAAAATACTCCTTTGAAGATGAAAAAAAAAACCCCAACAAACTCAAAACCTTGGATTTCTGCCTGAGTCTAAAACCCTGTTTTGTTTGAAACATGAATGATCCCAATGGATACTCACAAGACATTGGAAAGGTCTCAGTTCATAACAAGATCAACAACATCAGGTCAATTACATGTTCTGTGTTAAAGTTCTGCATAAATGCTGTACTAAATCTGAATATTGGCTGAAGTGAGCCAAGTGAAATCATGAACTAGATCCACCTTACTTAACAACCTGCCCCTCAAACCAAAATGAATGCACTGTAGTATGGAGTGTTGTAACAAACTTCCAGCTCCAGACAGCTTTGTCCTGAAGCAGAAATGGTCCCTCCAGCTACCGCCATGTGTGTCCCAGTACCTCAACTCCAACACTCCACAGCTTTTGTTTTCAGAAAGTAGATCAAGAAAATATAAACGGAACAAAAAATTACCCAAACACCTACAGTAAATAAATACAAACATCCAAACCTAGACATACATTCAGATTAAGTGTGCAAGACTGGACTATTCCCATAATACTGAAGTGTGACCATGTTTGCATGGGTCATTTCACTTTAGCTCTGCCTCCAGCCTGTCCTCAACGCTATGTGGGAGGTTTACACTAATCAGCTTTTTCTGAAGTTTAAATTGCAGCATCACATCAACAGCTGTTACACAACATCAAGAAATAGGAGCTTGTGCAGATTTATGAAAGCCAACCCGGTGCTATTTTCAAGCCTCTGAATTAGCTGATATTTTTCCCCATAAAATTATAGAGCATTATCAAGTTAAATATTTTAGTTAAGAACTAATAAATACAGTGATGCCTGATGTTCTAAAAAGCCAGAGCTATTTTACAGGTAGCATAAACTTATTAGCAATTAATACCTTACAACAGTATGATTTTTATCACAGCTTTAATTATGTATTTGCAACTTCATTTATTGAAGAGTGAACATTTTTCGAAAAGGGAGAAAACATACACTACCTTCTCAAGTTTATTTTAAAGAAAATCAAATGATCCAAATTATCCTCTCGTAAAACATGCACCATGCAGTCAACAGCCAGTAAAGCCAAATTCCAAATTTCTATTATTGGATTTTGTTACTTTGCAGCTGTAAAGGTGTCTGGCACTCACAGCAGTATCTGAAGGAACACCTATGGCATTTAAGCCTTTTACATTCTTTGAAAATCTTTCAGATAACAGAATTTTTCTCTAAAGGAAAAATAGGGGGGAAAAAAACCAGAAGAGAGAGAAAATAAAGTCAAACACATATCTAGCCAAAGCACACATGTATTCACGTATCTGCCTTCAGGAAAAACCAAAACATAGTGTAACTCTTATTAATCTCATAATTGCAAGAGGCTTTTACCCATGGCTGTCAAATAATACGATCCAAATGCTTCTTCAAGATTAAGTATATAAAGTCATTATAAACTAAAATAGCAAGACACCAAAGGGTATGCTAAAATAGCAAGACACCAAAGGGTATGCTACACCATGTGCACAAAGAGAAAGATTACTATTGTTTCCTTAATATTGAAGTACTTTTACTAGCAGAACATAAATGCATTCTTTGAGAACATAATTACTGTAACTTTGAATTTTTACTCCTGTAAATGCCTAATCTGATTACATTACTTTAAAACAAGAAATCTATTTGCTTTCCCCATATAAAAGATCTATTTTACAGACAGAAAAGAAGGAAAGGTATTTTTGCAGAGGGAAAAAAAAGAAATAATCAGATCAATGAACTGAATAATCTGAGGGCAAGACACTGGTGCCTCAGTGACAAGCTACATCATACTTACACTTATTGTAAATCAGAATTTATATTGTGGCACTTAAGTAGTTGCAAATCTACCACTGGGAAATCCAAGATCATATTCACTCTCTATGGAGAACAAGGCTTACTACTTTGAAGATGTTTTCCGTGTTCAGAGCCCATTCGAAATAGGTAATATTTGTAGAAGGAACACAAGGAGGTCAAGGCTCCCTGCTAGCGTTGAATTATATTTTTGCTCCTTGGGGAATAAAAAAAAAAGTATTTTTTCTGGAGTGAAGGAATATAGGATAAAATTCCAAAGAAATTCACTGCTGCAGGCACAGCTAGAATTGAGGATTTTCTGGTCCCTGTATCACACTGAAACATTGGATCTCAATTTCTTGCAGTAAAGACTGTTGTATCAGGTTATTATGCAGCTCTATACAATTCATGTCAATGCACAGAACTACTGATTCTACAGCTACTATGATAAAACTGCCATTAAAACAAGAGATTTACAAAATATCTATTACTTACAATATGAGATGCAAGATTTGGTTGTAAAAAAACTCTAAAACCTCTCTCCATTTAGTACTTAGTGACTGAACTTCGTCTCCCACACAAAACAGATGATAATCTGGTTTCTTATAACAATGCCCAAGATCTCAGTTTGGGGTGGTGTCTGTAGGCACTCCAGGATCAGGACATGCCACCCTATTACAGTCTGAGCCCAGTGAGACATCACAAATCTTAGCACAGACAGGCACACAGCCAGTGCTGTCCAACACAGCCATTTCCCCTCTACACTTTGGATACAGGAGGTTCTCATCTCTTCCACAAGTTATCAGCCTCTCACAGCTGAAAACCCTTTGGAGGATGGAATTTACCCACAGAGTTGAGCCCCTGGCAGGAATATCCTCAGAGGCTCCTCAGAGCAGTACTGCAGTGCTCAATTCACAGTCCAGCCTGGAGTCAGCAATGCAGCACAACCAAAATATTTGGAATTAGTCACTGAATGGAAGGGAAGAATTTTAGTTGTGAAGATTACAATTTTATTTGTGAGAAGCATAGAGTACATGCATCATTATTCCTATCCCACCTGCAATTTCATCCCAGAATAATAGTAATGCTAGTGGCATTTGTGTAGTATTCAATCCAGCAACAGGTAGAATGAGGGTGAAAACATCAAATTTTGAAAGTCTTCAACAAAACCAAAATGTTCTGCAAATAATTGCATGTACTCCACCAAATCTGAACAATTTCAAAAGCCACTGAGCTTATATAGAAACTTATGTAATTCTTTTTAAGACTCCAAAAAGCTTCTACGATATGGTCAACTATCCTTTTTCAATATAACATCTTTCTTACATGTGCAAATAGGTTTTGTACCTATATCTAAGGAGCAACTGGTGAAACACTGAGTATAAAGAATTTCACAAGTAGTTATTTAGCCGAGACTTAATCATTCTTTAGCCAGTCTGCATTTTTTTCTTTAAAGTAAATTAGAGTCCAGAGTGCCAAATGGGTATTGTGACTGTCTCCAGCTGTAAGTACTCCTTTCAACCTAAGCAATTTGAGGTAGTTTTGCTACCTCCTAGACTACATGAAACATAATATTATTTTGACTTTCAATCCCCCCTAAGACAACTGAAAAACAAAACTGAGTTGGGTGACCAGGCTTGGTGCTGTTCAGAAGATAACACTGAACCAAGTTGACTAATTTCCCATTACCAGTCTGCTGTCTTGCAGAGAAAGCAGCCCAGCTCCAACCTTTAATTACCTAAGTAGTACTTACTAAACTTAGTTGCCCTAAATATCCACAGATTAAAGCAGTTCTGGAGATGATCCCAGATAGTCTTTCCAAGTAAGAACTCTCTCATCACGTGCTATTACTAAACAATCCTGCACAACCAAATAACTATAGTAAACATACGGTACTGAGAAACACAATTGATTAACTGATTACCTTCAAATCTGAAGTACATAGTCTGCACTCAAAAGTCAATTGGCATAAATAAACCCTCCCCTCATCCTCCATGAAATTAAAAAAAACCCAAACTAATAATTTTCAAAGCGCTTTGAGTCAGGCACAAGCACAGGTTTGTTCACACACGAGAAAACACTGCTGACCATTTTCTTCCCTTTTTCTGCCTGCAAGCAGCAGGAGGTCCTCATTTTACTCCTGGTAGGGCAACAATCCCTCTCACACAGCAGTCCCAGAAAGCATTCCCTAGTGGTAGAAACGTCACCACAGCAAAGACCCTAAACCTCCCTAGTCACAATTTTTTATCTCCATTCTCTGTGGAGAGCAGTTAGCCCAAAGATGGGTCAGCCAGGAATGTACTCACTCTCTCCTATGGAGCAACTAAAAAGATCTATACATTCCAAGACTTCTTCTCCCTCCATGTGGAAGACATGAAGAAATCACAAGTGCTCTGTAGTATTGCATTGAGCTACCAGTTTTAACTAGCTGGCAAGTGCTAACGTTTTACTTACTGTGAAAAGTTGTATCTTTCATTTTAATAAGCACAATAAAAGAGTCAAGTCATGAGCTGATCAGGAAGGAGTGCTGATGGTGGCATTGAGCTCCAGGCTTAATGAATTTAATGTGGCTACAATTTATGATTATGTGGGGAGGAAATGGAGCTTCGCTACTGACCCTCTCTGCAGACTTTGGGTAAGTCACTTTGCCTTTTCTCAGTCTGCTTTTCCTTGTTCATTTTCACTAGCCACTCTTAGGGACTACCACTGCATTTCACACCAAGGACAGACAACACTACAGCTCTACAGGGACCTCCCACCCTCAACTAGGAAAACATCACTGAAACAGGACTAATTAATTTGCTGGCTTTGATTTTTTCTCTGTCTAGCCAATCCTGGCTGGCCAATTTCTCAGGCCACCATGGTACTCATGGTTGCTGAAGTGAGATTCAAGAAAGGAGAGAATCGTAATATTCCAGATCAGTTTCTTTCACCTTCTGCTCTGGAAGGGTCTGCATGAAAATAACAAGAAAAAGTAAATGGACATTGAAAACATCTCAAAGTGTCAGTGCAGGTAAAGGAAGCAGACAAAGGATAGCAGCAACAGAGAAGAGGAAGGCTTGCAATAGATTACAGAAGTTAAGAAAAAGCCTTACAATTTAGGCAACAACAGTCAAAGATCCTATGGAAGGATTTAAAAATGCATAATATAATCAAGTAAAGAATGTTTTCATGCCTTTATAAAGGCATGAAAAGTAAAGGGAGAAAGTTATTATCAAAGAACTAAACCAGACATATCATCCCACCATCCAGCACGAAATCTGCGGGGCAGAGCCTCAGGTGCTGTAAACTGTCACGGCTGTATTGATGCTAGAGTTAAGGGAGCACAGATATGCTCCCTGGGGCTCCAAACAACTGCCTCTCCCAAAGAGCCAGTTTTGGTCCAGGAGCTCACAAAACTCAAAGCACAAGCTGATTCACAGTAAATGGGGGGAGTGGGTAATAAATCTATTTTCCACATTTCAGTCAATTTAAACTTCTAAACATAAATTTCACTCAGAATATCCATTCCAGAAGTTTAAATGTTTCCCACCATCTGTGAATATCTTACATCTTGCTGTTAAAAGGTTTAAATACCTTTGAATAGCAATAGATTCAATCATATTGCCTCAATCCATTAAACAACTGAATGCATCATATGCAGGGGAAAAGTAATTCATCAGGTTTAGGCAATCTCCGAGAATTTTCCAACAAGTATGTATGGAAACTGAACAGGCAAAGTCTAAATTATCATCCTCTTGCTTGCAGGAAGGCACATGTACCACTGTTCCTCACTATGGGTAGATAATGTCACCCTCAGCATCGTTAATGCTGCACCTGTTATTAACATTAAACCATTAATCTCATGTTGAAAAAAACCAGAAACAACTGGCTGACAACACACACATGGTAACCTGCATTCCATATGAAGTGTTTGCTCTGCTGTACTTCAGCTTACCAGTAGAGTTCCAGCAGGAATTAATCTGACTTGGCTTCTAAGGCTATTACAATTTCTACTAGAATGTCTTCAATGTCTGTCAACTTCAAAGAATAAAGATATCACCACTCTTTTTTGCCTGAAAGTCTTGCCTCCCTGTAGAACAAGGATTGATGCCAGTTGAATTGTCAGCAGGTTCACACAATATTTTCAGCCTGCTAGGTGGGTAACCATATCTATTCTGAAAAATGTCATTGGCATAACAAATTTAAATTTAACAAAATTAAATACATATAATAAAATTTTGTAACTTCAGAAAAAAAATTATAAAGGTTCTTATCAGAAATATTAGCAAAACAAAGTTTAAAACTAAATTACTATAATTTCTTGCCTAACCAAAACCAAACTTCTCTGTACATTTTGACTTTTCACTTTGTTTTATCACTCTCTGCTTACTACTTCCCAGGGCCTACCTCTTTGTCTTGCAATTCCCAAGATTCTCCCATGGTTCACCATCCAAATTCAGTCTCCCTTCACTCACATGTCTCTTTCATGTATCCTCCAACTCCAGGACACCTGACAGGATAATCTTAATCTTTCTACCATACAGTTACAACTCCCAAATTTCTCTATCCCTCTTGCAGCTTCTGGTGGCAATCTTCTGTCTCCAGGTGCTTTTCACAATCCCTGCAGCTCAGTTCTGCGCTTGTAGAGTTTTGTCTGAATCCTCCACACTGGGGGTCCAAGTTAAACTGATGAAACACCGAGTGCACAGAGATGCACAAATGAATCCAGTGTTTTAGCATCTGTCAAGCAGCCCAGAATCTCATAAAGACTGTGCTAGGCCAACCCCTGGAGTATGGATTAATGCTCACAGGCTGATTTGCAGGGTCTTTTCAACCCACTTCCCACAACAGCAAAGTCAGGTCTGGGAGCAGCTGCACGTGATACAAGGCAAGACAGCAGTGCTTTCAGTCCCAGCTGCAGTACAAGGTGACACAGAAATCAAAATTGCCATGGACAAGGAGAGGTACATTTAAACACAGCTTTTATACCAACAACACCATTTTCTAAGTGGAAAATGGAGCACATATCTACAAAATTATCTAACTCCCCAGTCATACTATACCCAAATACACACACATTATCCCCCACTAAAGGTGAGTCAGCCAGCAATACCATGGAGAGCTGCATGTCCAAGCCTTATTCACTTTGATTTTGTAATCCCTAATTCAAGACTTCAAATATGTCCTGAATGAAATGTAATACATTTGATTTCCACATCACAGTACAGGACAACTCAGGTGGGATGGAACTTCAGGAGGTCCAAACATAATTTTTCCAGGAGCCTAAACCAAAGCTGAGATATCTGTATTTGATTCTGTATTGTATTTCCTCTTTGACCTCAGGCCAGTAATTTACACAGCTGCTCTCTGCCTGAGTTATCTGCAGTTACAGAAAAAGAAATGTTGCACTATTACTACGTTAACATCTGAGGAATGCTCAGGTAATGTGGTTTGAAATACAGCAAATCAGATATCTAAATTCTAGAGCTGTACTAATACAGGAAACTTGAGATCTTAGTTGAGCACTCCAGAGCATTCAACCTGGATGTTTCAAGAATGAACCTGTGGACAGACATTACATTTAGTTCTGAAGTGGCTACAGTTTAAAGCAGTTTACAGTTTGGATTTTTGTTTCAGGCCTGCTTCTTGGTTTCAAAGCAAAGACTTAGCTTATAAAAATCTTTATCCACAGTGTGCTTCAACTGGACCCAAGCCAACTGTAAATAAATCTGAGTCATATGAAAAAAAGATTATATTAAGTAATATTTTTACTAGGTTTAAGAATATACAGTAACATAATGAAATAATATTTAATACATTTAATTTGCCTTTGTTTACTACCTCTCTACATGGCATTTTAGTCAGACCTTAATTTACTGTGTGTTAAACTGCTTCCAGCAAACTTGACACCTAGACTTTGCAAAATGGATAAATTACCCTGGAGTTCGTTTTCAGTTCTCAGCTCTCCAGGGGATGCTGCTGGCAGGTTGAGTCAAAGCACAGAGAAATGTTTGTCTCATTTCTTTCTAGTATTTTGGATGCCAGTTTTAATACGCTGCTAGAAAATGAACAGCTGAGAAAGAAGGACTATTATTTTTCAAATTCTATGTTCAGTCAAAGCACATTTCCTACACAGAAACAAACAAAACAATAAGCAAACAAACAAACCAACAAAAAACCCCCAACACAAAGAAAAACCCCACCACCTTTCCCAACTAACTTCATCTACACCTACCTGCATAACCATTTAATACTCACACCCAAAGGCCACGCAAAGATGTCAGAAGTTCAACCTCAACCCAGGTGTGAATTCTGATTTAGGATTCCTTGGCAGTCACACAACAAAAACTTGTGAAAACATGTTTGTCATTTGCCATCAACTACCCCACTAAAAGCGGTTTTAAATTGTCACACATCTATCTTCCCCAGAATCAGAAGCCATACAAATGAGATCACAATCAATAAAGTTCACCACTTAGCATTTACAGGGACAAGAGGGAGTCTGGAATCACTGGGTGAGAGGGACTAACCCAAAGCAAACCCAAAACAAGTAAGACTCCACCAGCATATGACAAGTGGCTACAGAAATAAACTACATGCTAGCTAATTAGTAACTCATTCAACTACATAAATAAATACACATTCACAGGACACTGCACCTATATGTTACGTGAACACTATATGAATAAAGCAACTAGGAAATGTTTTATTAAACTTTTCTTCATTTTCATTTCCTTTTAGACCAACATGAAAATAGAATATTTATGGCTGATAACTTTCCTGGTCTTTGAGGGCATAACACACTGGAGAAACAAAATATTTTAAATCCATATGCATGCACTATCAGTAAATCTATCATACTAAAATTGTTGCACATATTCTATGCATCAAGGCAGAGAGGAAGTCTGACTAATATGCACATGGAGAATATTTGCAAATAACATAACAGAACACAATAATTATTTCTAGTATCTCAATGAGACCGTGGTCTTTCTGTGCTAGGTATGGTATGAATGCACAGTAAGAGCACATGCAGGTCATGCTGAGCTTACTTTAGGCTGTTCATGAAACTAAGGTTTACAGTGAAATTATTAACACCACATCCTTAAAAATGGAGGTCTGAGGCATTTGGCCCTGCTACGAAATGGAAGTTTGATCTAAGGAAGATCATAAGCACATTGTTTAAAAGAAATACATATTATCACATCATTTACAGAAAATTTACATCACCACAAAATTACATATTCCACCAGCCTTTATTAGTCTAAGTTTATGATCTTATACATTAAGGTGTCTATAAGGATTAAGGAAAAAAAGGATACATCAATCCAGCATGTTAAGAATTATGCATTTAAATAAGCACTGTGTTTGTTAAATATAACTAATGGAAATCAATAGTTCCTATAGTGTCTTTCCTGCAAGTGTAGAAGAAATAACGTTTTCTGCCCCTTTGGAAAATTGCTTGGAAGAGTCAGTCCTGTCTTCTCTAGTCATCATTGATTTTTGTAGGAAAAAATAACAGGCTCTTGTTCTCTCTATGGTACACTAACAAAACTGTCTAAGACTTCTATAGTTTCTCTACAATGCATGACATCTTACATGAGTCCCCAAGGTTATAACTAACAGTGTAAAATATACACAGACTTAATGACTTTGATCCTGACTCAGAACTCACTTGCACACATGCTACTGGGATACACACTTTACTGTAGCGGACTGATTCTTTCTCTCTCACTGCAGGAACACAAAGCATTGCTACAACGTGCCTTTTAATGCTAAACTAAAAATGCAGCATGGCTCAGGAAGAAATGCTAATCCTGTCTTTCCCCCAGTCCACAATTCATCTTTACCCACTAATAGCAATAGAAGGAGCACACTTGAACCAAATCGCCACCTATTTAAAATCCATGTACCTCATGAACTGTCCATGTTTGACAAACCACAGGAAAGAAAATCCCACTGCCTTTCTGTTTCAAGGCTGCTCCTTAACCAGTGTCAGAAGACAATGGAAATATATTCCCATTTCTAATTCACAGGAAAAAAATATTCTACCCATATACAGGCATTACTTGAAAATATTCACAACAGTAAAGAGTCTGGATCAGGTGTTTAACCACCTGACATGCCCCAGTGGAGGCACGTGGTAAGAAAGATCATGGCACCCAGTCACCCCACATTGTATGTGCCCTGGAAACATTACTTGGAGTTCTGGAGGACATGGAGTCATGAGAACATTTTGAAACAAGAGGCAAGCCATTGGAGCAGAGAAGCTACAAATCAGACTCTCTGGGCAGATGGCACTGCAAGCTAGCAAGCTGATGGCAGATGGAAGTGAGCGCTTGGATACAGCAAAAAAATCAGTTGCAAACTAATGAGGTATGTTAAGATGCTAGAGACAATACTCCTCTTCTCTGATCTCCCTGCTTTAAGTGAGGGTCAGGTCAACTCGTCCTCCCACAGAAATCTACCCAGAGCCATAAAGAAAAGGTAGTTTGGTTTCCTTCCAAGAAGAAGCCATCCAGAGAGCTAATACCAAACAAATACAAGATTCATAATTCAAAAATCCCAAGCTCTCATGAAATTTCTGAAGTCCAGAGCCTTCTACATACAATCTATAAGCCCTCTAGCCTCCAGGACAAAATACAGACCAATACCTTATCAAAGCAGAGAAGCTTTCAAGAATGGGGAAGTCTAAAGGTAGGAATGATCTTTAATAGAAAAATGCTACAGAACATGTTAACTGTGGTGAGGATTTGGTCTCAGTCCAGACTAGAACCAAGGTCGGCTTGGTGCTCCCAAGGCTCCACCTCCTTCCTGCAGCTGACCTGCTGCTATGGGAAGCAGCTGACCTGCTGCCTTCGCTGCTATGGGACAGAGACAATCTATAACTCCTCACGACTGCAGAATATTCCTATCAGAATAAATGTGGAGTACCTCTTAAGATATTAATGGTTATCATTCCTCTGATACAAAAATCCCAACTTTTCTTCTCTAGTTATGTACACACACATACATGTATTTTCTTGTCCTCTTTCAGAGTCCCCTGTGTTTTTTTTTAAAGCAGCACTGCTGAGACTTTAGCATTTTCTCTCTTCTGATACAATGCCCCAGAAACATTATCAATGTTTCCAGAAGAACACAATACAAAATTATCTACTTCAGCAAATGAGGCTAATCTCCAACAGTGTCGACTCTGTGAGCTTCTAGAAGATAGCAGCTCTCACAAGCTTCTGACATTACTTCTAGAAGCTTACGGAGCCTTTACCCCAAGATATATCACAAAGGGTGAGCCTTTCTTGCCAGTGTCATGAAGTGCAGGGATCTCATGGTCTTATAAACTTTCATAGCTCCCATTTCTAACAATTGGGATTTTAATTTTTTTCACTTACACATAAGTAAGAAAATCAAGTGAAGTGGTAAATGTATTAACTTCATTGAAAGCCTTTGGAAAAAAGGAGGTAAAGCTGAAGACTTGTGTGGGAAGCTAATGAAAAGGGAGCACAGCACTAACACAAGGGATTAACAGGTTCTCAGCAAGAACCTGCATTTTTCAAGGTACTATGAAATTCTTGTATCCTAAACACACATATAAAAACATCCACATAACAAAAGAAAACTGCTATATACCATACACACAGCCATGCATTTGTGCAGCCCCTCATGCTTAGAGCAGACACAGAAATGACACAGGTAAGAGTAAGTACATCTCATAAAGGAGCCTACAGGGAACCATGTATTCATATTCCAGCTGAAAATCCACACTCTCACCCATCTTCTACGCAATCTCTGTCAAGTCTCTTGACCTTTTCTGGGACTTCTCTCTCTGCAGTCATGTGATTGCACAAGCTACACTCCCACAGAGATGAGCTATATTACTTGCCCTTTTTGGTAGCTGTTTGATCATTGCTACCTTCTCGTTACATGACAAATCTCAGCCCCTGGCTACTAAACAAGAATGAAAAAAATAAATAGAAAAAAAAGCAAGTCAACATCCCATACACTAAAAAACAAAACAACAACCAAAAAAAAAAAGCCTACAAAGAGCACTACCCCCAATCTACAGAAGTTGTTACTGAGCAATAACAATAATGGGTTCTTATGGACCCACTCCTGCCCCACAAACACCAACTTCAGCTATTTTCAGATGTTCCCTTTATTTGCAGCTTACATCTAGTCATTCCTACAGCATCTCAATTCCTCTTTCAGCTGCAGAAGATACACAGTGATAAGCAGTACATAGCTGCAGAAGAACAGGAAGTGATTAAAAATGCTACAACTGCAATCCTGTGATAGATCTGATCTGTAAATCTGTGTTCTAACTGAAGAAACACTTTCAAAAGAAAGGCTACTAGCGTTACTGTGACTAGAAATTATTAATTTAATGCAAGTCTTGTGATATTTTTCTTAAACTTCAGCATCCTGAGGCATATTTGGGCCTCGCTTGTGTCCATCTCTTGTGGTTACAGAGAAAAGTGCACCTCAGAGAGCTGAATTTCAGAAAGCACATCAAAATGACCCAGCTATATTTACCTATTCCAATTGTTCTTAAACTAATCTTATGACTTTAGAAGAATGGAGGAAGCTGAACTATTTGTTTTAAACCTGCGCAGAAGTCAGTATTTCTTCTGGAATTCCAATCCACATGCAACCATGGTTTTGCCTTGGTCATTTTATCATATCATTGAGAAAAAGTTCTCATTAATGCTAAATGGAAGTCTCCATCAAAACTTTGAGAGACATCTTTCTGATCTAGCTTCTATAATTTTGTGGCCTCCATTGCCTTGACTACAAGTGTGCTGACAAGCATGTGCTCAGACATGAGCACATTGATGCATCCACATATGCAAAGGAAAATGAAAGAGAAATGGGAAAGAATAGTATTTTCTGACCATTCATCAAGAATCATTATGTGTTTCCAAAAGGTCCTTTTTGTATTCTTTCTTGTTTGTTAACAACTTTGACACGCAAATCAAGAGCATCACAAGTTTACAGATGCAGAACACAACAAACTGACCCACAAAGTTCTTAACAAAAGCATGGGGAAGCTCTTGGACATCAAGAGGATATAGTTAAAACTTTTGGACCCACATACTTTGAGCTATGCTCTTCCACTCCTCTCTCAGGAGTGTATAAGCACACTAGTGATCCTCAATCCACACAACTGGCACCTCAGTATCACAACAAACATGTAAGTGAGGGCAGGAATACTGCTCCAAACTCTCCTAGTACCTGGGGCTGACAGTATCCCGGAACTCATGCTGACACTGCTGGCGAGAAGGCACACACTCCAGAGTTTATCAAAGAGTCACATTAAAAAAAATAAATCTGAACTTTAAATTAACTTGGCTAGTGCCATTGGCAAAATTTCTCATCTCCCACACACCATAAACCACAGAGAGGCAAGGAGAGAGAGAAAGGAAATACACACTGGAAAGACAGATGGGAAGATGAAAGCATTGTGGACTAACACTGATACTAAAATGCATCATCTATTCCTGCCCTCAATCAATTCTTTTTGCTTGGCCAAGATAGACATCCTGAAGTAAAATGGATTCCAGGGTTTCCATATCACTTACCTCATCAACTCGCTCCACACAACACAAATTCCTACTCTGAACACATAGTTTATCACTAAACTAGCAAATCATGATTAACTGTGTAATGGTAATGAACATAAATCACTGAGCTCAGATGTCATCTAAACCACTGCATATTTAGTTACCCATAGGTTTAAGAGGAGCACACCTCTCATGACTTGTGCAATATACACACATCAGCTGGACAGAATGAACAATCACCAAAGGAACAAAACTACAGAAATTGAATTGTCAGCACTAGTCCCACAATGACCCCAAAACATTCCTTTATCTGAACATTACCTTTTGCCTTTGATACATAAAGTCATGTCATTATGTAACACAATAAACCTTATTTCTCCTAAGAGAAGTCCTGGTTTGTTGGGTTTTTTCAAGTTTAACGCTGATGTTTACACATCACTGCAGCTTGGTCATGACAAAACCACCCAATACATCTCCAGAGCTTAAAGGACATTACAAAGTTTTCTCATCTTA
This sequence comes from Irena cyanogastra, assembly GCA_013397155.1. NCBI lineage: Eukaryota > Metazoa > Chordata > Aves > Passeriformes > Irenidae > Irena > Irena cyanogastra. Next base: position 193,333 of record VWZV01015465.1, read on the forward strand.
CCTGGCTCTGTACAGTTCTTCTCTTCATGTGTCCCATTAGGTGATGCCATCAGCCTTCTATTCCTCCATATTCCTGATACAATGCTTCTGCCTGGAACTGCTGATTCTTGGCCTATATTAAATAAAAAGACATTATGCCCACTAGCACCAACTTTTCCCTGCATCATCCCAGCTGGACTACACGTGCTCACTAACAAGGAGCACGGACAGGCCATCAGAATGCAAACAGGGCAAAATCCAAGGTGTGGCTGGAGCACATGCCAACAGACATGTGCTTGGTGCTCCTAGCTCCAAAGGGTGCAACCAGGCGCCATATCTGAGCTGTTGGCATGTTCTGGCTATCAGAACTATCAGATCTTGGCTGTGACCCACAGCAGGAAAATATTCTGCAGCAAGCAAATGCTGAAGCCTGTACCTGTGAAAGTCAACACTTGCAGCTCCTATAGATGAAACCAGCCCAGCTATGCTGACATGAGCAAAAATCACACTTCCATTTAGTCATCTGTACTTGCACATATTACATTACTGCTTTCATGAAAAAATAAAAATGCATATGGATATGTTCCAGTTACATTTTAGTTTATTCTGAGTTTTTCAGTCTTGGGTATGCTTAACAATATCAAACCATTCCTTTCATGGAAGTCACAGTGAATTCTCATAAGTCTTAAAAAAATAAAAAGCTTTTTTAGAAGTCAATGGAGCTTTTGCCAAAACACATATTCCAGAAGCATTCTCAACAAAACCTGTTAAATAGAGTACAGGAGCACTTGTGAGATCATTTACTGTATGCAATTATAATAATCAAAGAAAGAATAGAATCCTTTAATTAAATCACTTCCACCTCAATCTTATCCATTTCAAATAAATATCTTGTAGTAACAACAAAAATTCTTCCTTGGCCAGTTTTAGAGTTTATACTGTCATCATGTAATGCCTGTGTTTTCTTAGTGACTCCTGGAAAAACAAATCGTGTTTGGAAGTTAGTTTTTCCAGAGTAAAATATTCTCAATCACAATTATAAGAAACATAGACAACAGATGGTCAGTGTTCATGGATAATATATACTGTAAATTAGCCAGCTTAAAAAAAACCCTACCTGATGCAGCATACTACCAAAAATTAGGTTATGAGGGATTTAGTTGATAACCCAGGAGATTAAAAACTTTCATTAGTCATGACATTTTTCATGAAAACCTAAAAAAGTTGTGGAAAACAACAACTGCAACAAAAAAACCCCTCAAGCTATGCAAACATATTCATACCCCCATTACTTGTTTCCAAGTTGAAAGTTTTAAGATGAGCAATATGCTAATATGGCCTAAGACACCAAATTCGTATCTGGATGGCTTGTTGCCATCCTAGATACAGCTCAAACAAGCCAGGCAATAATTTGAGCACAAGAGCATCACAAACTATGACAAGTTCCAGCAGATTTTTCTTCCCTAAAGCACACACTTGAACTTCATCTTTAATTTAAGCAGATGACCCATCCTAACTGTGCTGAAATCTGAGTTTCTTACATTGAATGTAGATGCTCAGTGATGGACTTTTAGTCAATTTTGTTCTTGAATCTTCAAGGACTGTTGACAGCCCTACCTAGAGATCCAAGTGCTGTCCCAGCAACCTTAGACTTTGTATTTGAGGGATGTGAAGCCTATTGCAGGATGAGGGCCTGAAGCTGCATACTTACAGCCCAAACTGTGCCAGCAGGCAGAGGAGCAAATGGGAATGATATGGTTAATTACAAATGCATCCGTTTACCAATAACAGCACATGCACGAATGATGCAAAAGACTCTGTTACAATACTCTCTCTATAAAACATAAGATTAGCACCGTTCCTAGCCTAAAATGCAGAATTTTCTGTCAAATCTCTACTGTAGCGGGGGGAGAGGTGTTGGGGGTGCGTGTGAGATTGAGAAAAGAAGCAGCTATAGCTGATGGAGGTTTACAACCTAAGGACAAAAGGAAAGGCAGCCCGAAGTTGCAGAGGGGACCACAGGAGCCTGGAGAGAACTCCACTCTGATGCAACAGCAGGGGGAAACTCCTTCAGGGCCGTTCGCAGACACAGAGCTGCCCCGTGACGCCCGGTCGGTTCCCGACCCGAGAGGCGCGGCGGGCTCGGCGCCGGGGACCCCGGACGAGCAGGAGCCAGCGGTGCAGCTTCTCCCTCCCGGGCTGCGGCCGCGCATCCGCCCGGCGCGGGGCTTTCTCCCGAGGAACCCGCGCTGCTCCCCCGCCTCGCCCGCACGCCGGGGCATTTCCACTGGGACACCCCAAACGGGAACAGGCACCGCCGCTTGACCCCGCCAAACCCCGGCAGCCCCGGGGCGGCTGCAGCCCCCGGGCCGCCCCGGCCGCCCGCCCGGCCCTGCTGGGGTCGGCCGGTCCCGCCGCCGCTGCCACTCACCCGCTCTGGAGAGCAGGCTGGACATGCACCAGGCGAAGAAGAGGATGGCGCAGATGAAGCCCAGCTGCTGCAGCAGCATCTCCCTCCTCTTGCGAACTTTCCTCAGCATAAGCAGCATGGTCTTCGGAGGGGTGAGCGGCGTCTCCTCCAGCTCCATCGGAGCGAGCGCGGGCGCCGAGGGGGCGGCCAGTGGGTCGGTGGGAAAGCGGGGATCACTCCCGGCGGCTTCCCGCGGACGGCTCCATTTCGGTCGGGCTGCAGCGCGAAGAGAAGCCGATGCCCAGGGCCTCAGGTCGGCAGCGGCGCAGCGGAGGGAGAGGCAGGTGGCGGCGGGCGGGGAGGCGGCGGCAGCCCGAGCGGGGGGGCGAGGCGTCGCGCTCAGGGGCCGGGCTGAGCCCCGCGCCCCATGGCCGGCGGCGGAGGAAGCGGCGCGGCGGCGCCCCGCGCTCCTCGGGCAGCGGCCGCCCCACAGCGCGCCGCGGGCTGCGAGTCAGCGCCGAGGGACGGACACATCCATGCGGCTCCCTGCCCGCCCGGCCAAGTTTGAAGTTTATCCCTTTCCTCCCTCCCTCCCCCGCCGCCAGCCGTAGGCGGCAGGTGGGCAAGTCAGCCGCCGCGGTGACAGCGGCTGCCAGCGGGCTCTCAGCGCGGCCCCGGGCGAGCTCTCAGCCCCGGCGGGCGGCTCGGCCCCTTCTCCCCGCCCCTCTCCCGCAACTTTCTGGGTGCTCCTCCGGCACCCATGGCAACGCGCATATGCCCTCCCCCACCGCCGGGCCGGGGGGAAGGAATTAACTGGCGAAATTAATCCTTTCCCCTACACGGCGCAGGAATGCCCCGCTCTCGGTGTCGCGCTGTCCCTGCGCGGAGGGGAGCGGGCAGCGGTAGGTGCCGCGGTGCAGAGGTGCGGGCCGGGGACGGGGCCGGCTCGCCTGAGGGACTGCAGCGCGCCGGAACGCGAGCAGCGCCCCGGGGCTGGCGGGGAGCACCGATGGCGAGGGGCTCTTCCTCCTGTCTCAATGTCCAGATCCAGGCTCGTGATCCTGTCTGTGACCAAGGTATTTGTGCCTTGTCATCTCCGGAGATGCCTTTCGAGATGGGCTTCCACGGGGAGAATGGTGCTTCTGGGCGCAGTTTGCACTGCAACGAACGCGGGGTGTTTAGGATGACAAATTAATGACCCATTTTGTGAAATGGTGGTTAGTTCCAAGCTGTGCCACCGCGATTTCATTTCTTTTTTTAACTAAAATTTTATGTTTACATTAATTAAGTGGTTACTGTTAGCCATCGAGTGGTGGGAACTTCCTCCTACAGCACGCGCATCAGTTCTGTATTCCTCCCAGAAACACATGAGAAAGCACATGTAGACAAAACGGGATTAACTAATCTGATCTTCTTTTTGATACAGCATTTGGTTTACAACGCCTTTCAGGTGGCTGACTCTGAATCATTGTCTATATTCTTTAAAACATACAACATATTTCTGGCATTGTTTGCCATAGTTTCATAGTTACAATACAAATAACCTACATAAACAAATAATCACAAATAAAATATCACCAATTCTCTGTTTTCCCATCGTTCAAATGTGTTTTCTAGTTTTGCTTGTGAATTCTATCCATTGTAGTAAGATGCAAAGCACAATGCCCAGGATGCTCTGGTACACACTGCATATGAAATTGCTCTGGATTCATGCTGAAAACTGCCGATTGTCTCAAGTGCAAAAAGCATCACTCAAGCTGGAGAGCCAAAGAGGAACGGTGGTGTTGACGTTGTTGCTTCTTCACGTGCAGGTAGCTACAGTGTTTCTTAACTGTCCGAGCTCCATGGGCACCTAGGCTCTGGTGGGCTTTTGACTTTCTGATTTACATCAAAGCAGGAAAACTGCATGTCAGAAGAATGGCACTGAGACATGCTCCAGTCTCCTCTCTTTCATTCCCTTTATAGCTGCTGAGAGAGAAAAAGTAACTGTGAGAGCTCTTGCCTACTACAAAAAAAGGTAATAAAGAAGGTTACAAATCAGGTTATGTCTCTTGATTTCTCTCCATGGCCAGATAGGAAATCTCAAAGTTGAACCCAGAACAGTGAAAGCTATCGCCGACCATTAGAATTTACAGGCTAATTAGACACAGAGGCAATGGAAGCTGGATAAAGGCAACAGAAGGTCTTTAGATTGGCACCTTTATTTATAGTGGACTTGCTTTTTTCATTGAAGACCTTTAAGCTCCAGTGAAGGTGTTGGTTGGCCGTGTCAGTAGAGATGCCACTTTATACCCTGTCAGCTGTCATAATAGGTGGGAGCTAATTCTTCACATGGCTTTCTATCACCTCTTTTCTGGGACTAAAGCCTCCCTATCCACTCCAAGTGGCAATGCAAATATTAGTTAAAGCCATCTCTTTTTTCTGTGTTTAATGAGAGTTGTAGTGCTAACAGGACTGTAGTTTTCCATATGAAGATTTTATCTAGCAATAGAAGGATGGTGACACTGGAGAGGATTGCAGAGTTTTTTTTGGTTTTCAGTGAAATAAGTTTATAATCTGCTTAGAATAATAGAATCATTAAGGTTGTAAAAGGCCTGTAAGATCAGATCACCATTAACCCAGAAATTACACATTCACCACTAAACCATGTACCCAAGTGCCACAGCTACACATTTTTTGAACACTTCCAGGGTTTGTGATTTCACCACATCCCAGGGCAGCTTGTTCCAATGCCTGACCATTCTTCACTTCTAAGGGCTTCAAAGAGGCTGTTCTGATGGTTGGGTCTCTTTCCACAACTGATGAAAGTTGCTTGTGATTTTTATGTTTACTGTGTTTATTCACTTATTTATTCTTTACAGTGAAGACATTTTTAAAGCCATGGTACTCCTGATCTGAAGAGGTACTGATATTAAGACATGCAATGACAAGTTTGACAAGTTTGCCACAACTGAGGTAGATGTGTGTCTGGAGTTGTGTCTGGAGCTGAGGCTGTCATTCACAGATATTCCATATTTGTGTCAATGTGTTGTTTACACAAATACCATGGAAGGGAACCATTGTTAGAGGTCCTGAGTTTCACATGTGAGGGATTTTCATTAATTCTGTCGGATCCTATGAACATCACATGGATCAAACCAAAGCACATGGTTAGTAACAGGAATGCAATTATAATATTGCCTGTTTTGACATAGAGCTTTTTCCTTTTTTTGGCTGTTATAAAGTTGTCTGATTTAAAATTAACAGTTAGTGACTATACAAACCCTGTGGCCTTTCCTGTGAACCACTGAAAACAAGAAACAAGAACCAAAACAGTGAAGAGTGCTTTTGTGAATTCCTTACAGAGGAGAAGTCTGCTACCCATGAAAGCAGTTCTCAGTGTGATGGTGTGTCTCTCCCTTTTCTGTGTACACAAATGAGGCAGATCAAAGTTCAGACAGTACTAATCTCCTAATCATACAAGCTTCTGATTAGCATTTTTAATCAGTCTGGTGATCACAGGCCAGCCTCAAAGTTGTTCTTGAATACTAAACTTTCAGAACAGAATTTGGAATCACTTTTAATTTTGCTGAGAGTTTTTTGAGAAATGTGTCAGGTAACTCTTTGTGTAGGATGTCTCAAAGGGAAAAGGTGTGCTGCCGAATTCAGCTCCAGTTACCTCTCACCAGGAAGGTCTATTTGAGTACATTTGAGCCATTCACATGGAGGTTATTACTGGAATGATTTCCCAACACTTTCGTCTGATTTAAGACATCCATGCTGTGTATGAGGGTACAGTGATACAGTGTGGGGGCAAAAAAGAAGCAAATGTTTTCTGCATATGGCAACATTAGAGAAATTTGCATTTATTTTTTTAAATCTGAAATTATTGCTATCTCTTACTGCAAGAAGAATAACCATATATAAATTCAGTGAAGCCTTCCATTAATAGTCTCAAAAAAAAAAAAAAAAGAGTAAGACACACATGGTTTTCTGAGTGATGATTTCACAGTGAGTGGTTTGGTGATACTTCAGATGTTCTGTTTCCAGTATAGGCAGAACAAAATGTTTTCCAGACCAGGTCTAGGATTGCTGAAAGAATTAAGTTTTGAAAATTAAAGGTATTTGAGAAACATTGTCAGAACAAAGTGTAGAGGAAGAAAATATTAAATAGCACCTGTCTTTAAGACAAACACAAGAAACAAATCTTCTTTCTTATCGCAATGTTTATCATTGTGATAATTTAACTTTTGTGTATGTCCCACGCCAAAATGTCTCACTAGAAGCACATACTAATGTTAGTTTCATTTAGCACTGCCAAATGTGCTTGTTTTTCATCTCAAGCACAATTAGTATCTTGAACTGAGAAACAGCCAAAAGGCTTTGAATTAGGGAAGTGTCTCACAGGAGATCCATGAAAGCAGCTCATCTGAGAAGAAAATATTGATGCTGCTGAGAGTTGAAGGAGAAGTATGTTTGGATTTATTTTCTATGACACCCCCTAAAAGGAGCAGAAAAAGCAGGAGCATGGCACGGTTACTGGAAGCTGAGGCCCTGTTAGTTGGCCATGAAGACTGTTCCAGCACAGAAAGCTGAGAAGCTCTGGATGATTAGAAGGTGATTGTTTGTGGCAGGTACCCAACCAGCCCTAGGAGCCTTTTCAAGCCTGACTTTTCTGACTGATACAACTGGCATCCCAGTATCAACCCCTCCATCCCATCTGCAAGGTCAAGAGGTAATATCAAAGAAAAGCAAACAATGTTTCCTTAAAAAAGGACCCAAAAATCTCCCATAAGCCATAAAAATTTAACTGATAGGAAAGGCATTGGTGAGAAAAGAGACTGGGATCCTGCCTTTGCTAGTTGGCCCAGGTGGTTCATATAAGGGAACCTTAGCTTGGCACTGTCTATAATCACCTGAAAAAAGCAATCCTGTGTTTATTTAGGACCAAGTCTGGCAAAGGAGGGCACACAAATATGACTTGACAATACAAGCTTGGAGAAAGCAAATCAATATTTAAGTGTTGAACTGTAACTCCAGGCACCCTACCTCCTTAGGTGTGTATATACCCAGACAGTTCTTTGAGCACTGGTGAAAGGCGCTTTGCTGAACCATACTTGAAATTTGGAAAACAGATCCATTTGTGGGCATCAGCACTGTGGGTTCAGCCAGAACCTCTGTGATGGTAAACCCAGAACTGTGACCCCTATATTACAGAGAAGCTCCAGCTGTACTACTCAGGACTCATCCATGTGCTAAGATCCTATGCATTCTCAGATTTTTGTCTCTCAGTTCTAGTGGAGAGTTGCCACTTACGTTATCACATAGTACTTCAGCATGCTTCAGAGGCAGAAGTATTCCTTTACAAAGAGCTATTTCTATAGTTTAACTCAGACTTTTTGTTTTGCTTTCAAGGCCATAAATAACTGAACTGTGAGCCGAAATTCAAATGTTTTGAAGAAGTCAGTCTCACATTGTAACATGGAACCACATTTTCCTTTCACTTACCCATCTCCTCCCTTGTGTGTTATGCCATGCAGTTTTCCTACTGTATAATCTTGGATAATGCTACTTTGTATTTCTGATTAGCATCTGTGGTTACACTCCACATTCAACACTTAGCTAGGACCCACACACTCACCAAGACCCTACTTGAACTTTAATAACAGTATGCAGAGATGCTACAAGCAAGAGTTTCTCATATCCTTCATGCCATGAGCAACCTCACATAAGCACAGGAAGGAGATAAAGCTGATGCATATAATCTTCCTGCCATACAGTAAGTACAAATGGTACCAACCAGATCTATACATTTGATGTGATCTTTAAAGTACAAGAAAATAAGATCAGTTGACTCTTTATCTCCCCCATGTGCTGTTAACACATTTTAGTTTAGGTACATCACCTGTCTTCATTTCTCCAAGCCCACCAAAATGTCTTCTTGCAGGACAGAAGGAGAGACATACATATCAGTGGAATTCAATGTGTCCTTCTGCTCATTAGGTTTCAATCAACATCTATCTAAAAAACGGATTTTGTTAGAAAAACCTCAGTATTTGCACCCTTGAATCAATATTATCTAAGCCCTCCAAATTCATCACAGCATCTATGTTTAAAGCCCTCTAGATTTCTCAGGGATGTAGGCATCTGATTAAATCCTTGCCAGATTTGAAGAACTCATGCACGTGCACAAAGCCGTACTGAAATGGAGGTTAAATTGCAGGGACTGTTACACAGCATGTGCTTCCCACACACACACTGTCTTTCTCCATTTTTCAAGTTTGCTGTCTCCAGTGAATTCCAGTGTCAATTAACTTTACTATGTTTTCATTTTGCCACTGTTTTCTATTCCTTTCTGCTCTCACAGTCACTTTCTCTTCTGCCTGTTTCTCTGCTTCCCTTATGCTTTCCCTCTATTTGCTATGCGACTTTGTTCCCCACTTCTTGATTTTCTAGGCCCAGCGCAAAATTTTTCATTTCTTCTTCTCTCTGTAAACAGAATTTTTTTCTCCTCTTCAAATCTACACATGGGTTCAAGCTTAGTATTGATTCTAAGCCTTGCTCCCAGAGGACTGGGGAGGTTTGGCTGTGCTTACCCTTAACTGTGAGGAATGAGGTTAGCTGACATCATGCTAAACACGAGGGACTGGGGCTAATCACAGCACTTTTTTCCATCAGTATACAACACATTTGTTTGCTCTTCATAATCTCATTCCACTCCCAGATAGAGAAATTAAATTCAGCTCCATAAAATGCTCTCAATTTTTTTTCTTTTTGGAAAGTTTTGTATGTCTGAAATAAGTGAAATTCAAAACAGCTACTGAGGAGACATCTTCACACACCTCAGTCAACTGCACTTTTGTTCAGCTTTCATACCTACTGGGAATTCTTTCCAAAACCCTTTGCTAGTCCCTCAGAACGAGAAGGATCATTAACTAAGCAAAAATTGATTCATTACAGTGAGAAAAATTTTCAACAGCTATGTGTTGTTAGCCCAAACCACAGGCTGCTGTGATCTTATGAATACACAGGAGGAAGCTTCCTGTGTATTTGGAGAATTCTCTCACCAAAAAAAAGCCTCAGGTGGTGTCAGTGCTTGAAAGCCTGAAGGCCAAAGAGGTCCAGTTAAATTCCTGTTGGGGTAGCTGGGAGAGATTTGACAGGGCAGCTCCTTTCCCTCATCAGATTAGAAAGAGAAGAAGAGCAAGTATTCATCCTTAGTGACTATGGAAAAAAACAACTGCAAACTCCAAATGCTGTATTTACAGGTGCAGGAACATGTGTCCTGACAACTGATGTCCCTGAAATAACATTATTAGAAAGATGAGAACTGTCTTTATTCAATGACTTGTAGAACACATGCTTGGAGGAACCTGTAAAGGTCATCTTGTTAATTCCCTTTTCCTAAGGCAACACCATCACTCCCTAATGCTGAGTGGCTTTTTCTGAAACTTAATACCCATTTTTATACTGAAATTGCTGTTTGACTGCCTATCAAAACTTTTAAAATAAAATTATGGTGAAAAATGTTAAGAAAATTTACACCTCCTACTTTGGCTGGCATCTTTTTTTAACACTGCTAGTGAGCAGAGCTTGGGTAGTTCTGGGAATTTTCCTCCTCGTATGACCACAGAATTTCAAAAACAAAGGTTTATTCTATTAAAAACCTCTAATATTAAAGCTAAAAGGAATTGTAACTGCCAATCAGAGAAAGGGAAGATATTCTTACCATTTGTTTCTGTAAAGTTAGTAGAAATCAGGTTCCTTTATAGGCAGTAGGAAGAAAACAGCCTTGTCCTAGGAAGATAAATTCAGTGTATAAAATCATGTAAAATGATAGTCTAGAGGGAATGGCAGTCAGAGAAGTCAAGTGAGTGGGAATAGTGCTCTATAGAGTGTTTTGTATGAGGAATTCAGAGCATTTATTTCATTGTTGTTTCATGTTGTCTTATGTGGAAAAGATAAGAAAGGGAGGTTTATTTGCTCCCCAGTATGTTCAGACAAGAGAGGAGAGAACTGAGAAGGCTGATATGAAATTCAAGTTCAGAACAGGAACGAGAAAGGTTTTTGTCTAAGGAGGAGTTTAAGGGAAGGAAGGGAGAGCTTTGGTTCTAAGGAGATGGTTCTAAGCCAGTGAGCTGGGCACAGTCATCAGTGGGAGCAGGCAGAGGGAACCTGAATCCAAGTGGATCAGAAGGGTGAGTGAAACAAACTAGACTGGGGAAATGAGCACCACTACGTCTGCCTTGAAGATCGAGTCTTGGACTGTGAATTTGAAAGGCTTGGTGTAGCAGGAGAGAGACATCACTGTAGCTGCAGCACATTGGGAATCCTCCATAGAAGTTCCCTTTATGTTTACAAAAATGGCCACCTCTGCAGCTCAGCCACCTCCAAACCCAAATAACTGACGTTTGTTACCATTAGTGAAAAGACACGGTCAAAGCAAATGTTGGTGTATTTTCAAACATTGGCAGGAATGCTTTTTGCAGTATTTCCATGTGAGCTTCCTAACAGATTTTACAGCAAAATACCAAGAAAATTTGTAGTTATTGCCAATTCCATCAAGAAATTTTTATCACTGGCAAATGATAAATACAGCACTCCTGTAAATTAACTTTTTTGCTGTTCCTAACTCCTTGCAGAGTTTAGCAGCAGGATCTTTTAGCCAGGCTTGGTCATAAGTGTGCTCAGCTGCCTCTCAGCATCAGGACAGCCCAGGTTCAGGACAACTCCTAAGAGCTGGCTGCTGTTTTCAGCTTGTAGTGGGAGAAAAATAAAGGTAGAGCTACCCCATAGCCCAATTTACTAGCAGATACTGTGGGTGTCACCTGCCTATAACGTCTGACTCACTCCACCATTTTTCTGTTGTTTTCATTTAATATTTAAAGACTCAGCTATTCCAGCCACTTTACGTTTCATCTCCTCAGAAAGAAGCAATGTTGCAGAGGTGTTACCATGGAAACAATGGAGTGAGGAAGCAGCTAAACATAAAAGTAAGTCATCTATCAGTAAAACCAGAAACATGCTTTGGGGTAACTTGAAATTATAAAATGGATAATTAATTGGGCTGTTGCTGAGCATCTGTTTGTCCTTATTGCTTCCTTCTAAGTGAGAAGAGTTCACCTTTTCGCATGTGACAAGAAAATAAAACTTCCCCATACAAACTTTTCAGTAGCTGAAGTCCTTTCTGACACAAGAGGCAATACCACCCTTTGGAGATGACCACTGGAGTTACTTAGTCAGCAAGGTCAGGCAGTTGAAATGGTTTTGTTAAGGGTCAGCAACACCAGCTTCCTCAAACAAATCAAAACTCCCTCCTGATAGCAGTGTGAGCACTGAGGGGCTGTGATACAAGACACTTGCAAAGTTTAATCAGACCACGTGAAAAAGAAGATTAGCGTTACTGAAAGTGAAAATGCAGCTAGATATGTCAAGACCCTTCAATTATGCAAATGAATACATAGAGCAATTCTGCTCAGAAATGGGTATTAAATTACACTTGTGGATAAATATAAAAGCATACCTTTGTCCATCTGTCACTATATATCCTGAAATACCACAATTACCTCTCTCAAGCATGGGAAGGAGCAACTCATGGCTTTTGCCTGTGCTCACACCATGAAACCTTTCCCTGCGACTTTACTCAGCCTTAGCTTTACTGAACTATGTATTACCTGCAGTGAAGGTTACAAAGGAAAATACAGTGTTTCAACTGTGTTCTGGGCAAGAAAATTCAAATAAACCTTTGTAGTGAATATCATATTCACTTCAGGTATCAGCAAGTTGACCACAGAAACATTTAATATGTTTTAAAATTCCATACAAAATCTTTTGTTCAGAACAGGTTCAGAAACAAAGCATTGGAGACTTGAGTTTTATTTGCTCTTTATAGCCTTTTAAACCATGTTTAAGACCATCAAATTTTCGTTTGTGGGCAAAGGAAATGTCCTGGGAGATGTCTAAAACCTCCTCCTAGTGCTAGAAATTGTCTTGATGATTAAAAGAAGAATCATTCCTACCATCAGTGGCCACTAGAACAATTTTTTAATTGCAGACTGTAGAGTGTGATGCACCTCTAGCAAACCACCAGTTCTGGTTTGAGTTGCACACTGAGCACCTGTGTGATCGTGCCCAGGGTGGCCTTAAGGACCCACTCCAGAGCTGACTTCCCCAGGAAAGGTGCCAGAACATGCTCAAAATGTTGCCTTTGGTGTTGCCCGGGACCGACTGAGGTTTTTACAGACTATCAGTTCCTCCACAGTCCTTTTCCTTGAAACAATGGTTTTCTTCTTCATAGGGATCCACAAGGAGATGGAAGCATTACTGGCGGAGCTTCTTGCTCAGAGATTTGTCAGTATTTTCTGTTCAGGTAAACAGCTGCCACTGCGCTTTAGGAAAACTTTGAGGTGAAGGAGGGCAGACCAGATCCTACAAGCCTGAAACGCTGATTTGACCACGCAGTATTGAGAGTGCCTTTCTCCTGGAGGGCTGCACAGAGGGTCAGATGGCAAATGAGATCTCCACATAGCCACAGCCTCAGTCAGCTATGAGTGGGTCACGGGGGACTGGTCTACTGAGGCTTGGAACACTGGGGAGACCTTGCTACCAGCAAACCCCGAGGAACAGGTGCTACCCATACCCAGCTGGCTTGGAGGCACATGGAAGTGAACAGCCAGGCCAGTTCACAACTGGCTGGCAGAGCACCATGCCATCAGACAGGTTATAACGATCATCACAAATTATATTCACACCACAGCTTTTGAAAAAATAATTTTATACAATTATTTCTATGCACACGCATCTTCGAGAATAGCATAAAAATACAGCTAAACAAATGTTTATCTGGAGAAAAGTGATCTGCTGTCCCTTTCACAATCATTTTAAAATGTTGAATTTAGCCTTGGGACTGATGGAGTCTCACAGAATTGGTTGCTGTTGGCATTGACTGTGAAAAAGAAAAGAGAGGTGGGGTGGTGTTTTATGCAATATTTTGTTCTTGTTGTTGGAAATCTATTGTAATTTTCCTGCCCAAGCTATCAAGATGGTTGATAAGCTGGAAATAAATCAGATCATTGAGGTGAACATTTCATAGCATGCTATTGTGTAACTGAACTGTTTCCTATGTCAGCCTTCCAAACTCTAATAAATTAATTTTGTTTTAAAAGGCAAGAATTCTGGAATATTTAACTAGCCTGAAAATTTGGTTTTGGTTTTTAAGTTAACCCTAATTAATGAATTTTTAATTACATGCAGAGCAAACCCACAAAATCTCCAGAGGCTTAGCCAAGAAAACCAAGCGAAAGGGCACAGCTTTGTTTAGTTGTTTTTGTCCCCCCAGAACAGACCAGAAACTTCAAGAGCCAGGCTGTCTCCTGCTTTCCTTTTGCTCCATGCCTGGTTCCATGGCTGTGTGAGCTGCCACGGCTGATATGCTGTAATGCCACTTTTGGAGGCGGGAATGCAGCAAGGCCCCGCTCTCGGGATTTGCGCTGCGGCGCGGTTTGTGGTGGCGAGGAAGTGATGAGCACAAACACCACTCTTCCCCTAGTGATGGACGCTGGACTAAGTCCTAGGAAAAGTAACTCTTCCAGCTCATTGTCAAAACTCTGAGCAAGCCAGTCATCCAGAAAAAAAATACACTTAAAAGTCACACCCACAAAATAAAAATCATGCTCAGGGCCTGATAGCTTTTCCACATTTGAACAGGCAGGTGAACCAATTCATGTGAGTAGAGTTACGTGAAATCCAGACCATTTGCTGTCCCTAAGACAGTGCCCCTGACTCAGAGCTTTGTGGAGAGGACCACACTGAGTTACCTGTGACCAACAGACACTGAGCATTTGCACGCTCACCAGTGATTTTCAAATGCTAATTTACAACAGGTAAGTATCCTAACTCCTATTATTCTTACTTACAGGCTGTTGAAAAAGCCTCAACCAGAAATCATTGCAACAGAATCCAAAACACTGAAAATCTTTTCCTTGCCTTGATAAAATAATCTGGATAGAACAAATAGTCATGATTTCTCTGTTGAACTCAAGGGTACTAAGGCATCATCACACTTTTAAAAATTTAATGCTATTTAGCAAGTAAAATATTTTACAGTCTCAGACTTCACTGAGAAGCATACTTTGAGGGAGGGAGAGAAAATGTTTCAGATCTAGTTCAGCAGTACTTTTAAACTTCTCAGTTGTATCTCTTTTGCTACCTGAGGAATGTTAAAGAAGTGAAATCAAATGTCTGTCTGATTTTAGGTGATGTGCAATATTTATTCTGAAGGCTCAGGCAGCTTCTTTCACTCTTGAATTATTTACAACACGCACACACTGTCATGTCTCAATAGATCACTCTTTAACTCCATTAAGTAAAATGAGAGCAATTGCACATTTTACATGTGTATGTAAAGGCTTAGTAAGAATCAGTATTAATGCTCATCCATACACACAAAAGACTAAATAATTTATTGAAGATAGAGAGAGGCTTTGCTGATAAAAACAAATTAAAAAGACAGCTAGTCCACCATGTACCTTGAGCACCAATTAGTACTGGAGGCTGCAAAACAAGGTTGAAGAGGTTGAATCCCAACAAGACTTGTTTTTAATCCCAGATAGCTGGCAACTAGTTTAAATGCTGATACTTGGAGGAGTTTGATGCGTCAGTACATTTTGTTTGTTTGTGGAAAAGAAAGTATGAAGAAACCATTTTACCTATTCTATCTTATTTCCTTTTGTTGGGCTAGGCCAATTGTGCTAAAAAAAAAAAGAAAAACAAAGAATAGCCTCAAGGCAGATGTATTAGTCTCCGCATCAGTATCCATTTCTCTGTTTCTCTAAAAGTGATTTCACAGTAGGAATTCCAGTAGGAATTAAAACACTTTCCTACAAAAGACAAATAGAGAATGAGAGCTATGTGCTGCAGAATACAGATGGGACTCAGTCCCTCACAAGGCTGATAATTTTCTTTGGTCCATACCATTATGTATACACAACTATAAAACCATAAAAAGCTCTCATTAACAGCAAAACACTGAAACTTTGAATAGCTCCCAGTCTTATAGTACAAAATTTTTCAAGAACATAAAATCTGAGGATTCACTTGTCAGTTAGCCAAGTATTACAGCTCTCAGCCTTCAGACTGTTTCTGTATTGTATAATGCACTAATTGTTGTGATCAGGACCCTAACAAGGTTATGACTAAATCGGGCCACAGAACCCGAATAAGAACCTAGTGAAATCAATGCAATTTTTTTTTCTTTTTTTAATAGGAATCAGATCTTTTCCTTACACCATAGTGAGCCACAGAAAAATAGATGACCATGCAGAAAATAATAAAAATAATAAATGAATTCTGCCCAATCATTATTATTCAACTATTCCTTATAGTCATTCCAGCAATAGCTGCTTTGGATCAATTTGGAAACTGCTGTCTCAGGACAAGCTAAGAGAGATGAAAGGAAGGAGTCTGCAAGCCTCAGTTGATGTTAACAACTGTGATGGATCCAGGCTTCTGCAATCACCATCTGATTAGAAAAACTTGTGTGCAGGGCAACAGAAAAAATCAAAGATAACATGCCTGACTAAGCCTTCCCTTTTTTAGGCTTGTATAAGAAGACTATTTCAGAAAAGTAGAAATTAAGGAAAACCTTTACATAGAGCCCTGGGAACATACTTCTGGGTCATAACCCAGTATTGAAATTTGATTATTTTATTTTAATAAACCCCAGCAAAACCTGTGCATGGAGACCTGTCCACTGTGCATGGAGAGAAACTGCAGAAATTTGTTCTCTTTGTATATCTAAGGAGTTCCCAGATAAAGAGTTTTTTCGTGTCTTCATAAGAAGAAACTGCTTGTTTATACAATGTGTTTCCCTATACACCTCTGAAACACTTGTTTCATACTTTATCTAAGAAAGCAAAAGTTTAATAAAGGTAATATTTCAGAAACAAAGAAACAGAAATCACATTGAGATAAGCTTGGCTACAAAGGGACCAGAACAACTGCTACAGAGCTTACACAGTAGGGATAGAAAGTCATATAATCCTGGCAAAGATATATGGAAAAAGGTGCTTAAACCAGCAATATTACTGCAGCCACTATTGTGAATAATTTGCAAAATTAATTGAATTTTTTAATGAAAAAAAAAAGGAGTGATAAAGTCCCAAGCTGGGACACTTGCAACATGAGTCTGTCTGTTAGAAGGAGCCTCAAAGGAAAATTAGCAATTCCTCTGAAAACTGGACCCCATTTATAGGATATGCCACTAAGTCAGCAACTATGATGCATGAGGGGAACATGACTTTCCCAGTTGTGTATATATAAACCGTAAGAGAGAATGAATTCTCTTTGGAAGGCACATCGGTTTCTGTTATGTTTCTCCAGTCCAGCAAGAGTTATTAAAAGAGGAAGAGAAAGATATATTTTAAAACCCTAGAAAATAATCGTCATGCACCAGAGTGCTCAGCAGTGCAGAAAACACTTGACAATTCTCCAATTACCAGGGCACGCCTAACAGGTTAACATTTTACATTCACATGCTGACTTATCAGGCTGTAGGTAGGTCCATGGAAATATGGGTTGTATGATTACAAAGTGAGAACAGTGTACCATCTGTCTATCTAATACTATCCATGCAGCAAGCACATCACTATTTTAAGCCTCAAACTTCTCAGTACCAAGGAGGCAAAAGACAAGTGTTGCCTTTATATTGTAGTTATATTTATGATGTGTGTACATTTTGCCTGGGACTGAAAATCCAAGATTAACAATCAGAAATATTTGGAGAGTTATCACAGTACCAGTGCATTTGACTCTTCGCTACACCAGATGATGCTTCATTGTCCCAGAAAGAGCTAAATTGCTACCTAAAGCTGGCATATTTACAAAATGTAAAATACAGAAAAATTCTTTTCTGTGTCTAGGAAGACTGAGTTAAAGAAGAAACACCAGTAAGAATAGCCCAGTGGCTAAATGTCATCTGCATAAGAAACCCTATCAGCTGTCACCAAACTGTATGCTGGGTTGCTAAGAGTATCCAGTACTCAAAAGGTAGAGAAGGAACATCTCCCCATGCTGAAATCAAGAATGGCATTTACTAGATTGTAAAACTAAATCTGAGAATCATGTCTGTGAAAGGAGTTAATCAATTCACATAGCAATCTTTCCATGAATGTGCATCATGAGGCATATTCTGTACTCATATATATGTGTATCCGCTATGAAAAAAGTGATGAGCTAACTAAGCCCTGACTTCCCTTAGCAACAGAGAATGTTTTCCTCTTAGTTTAGAACAGTAGCTCTTCCATGCTTTATTACCAGGTAGTTTTCCAGAGAAGTTACTTGTGGCAAGAGTGCATGTCTCCAGGAAATGCAGGACATCCCTGGCTGCTGTTCCTGCCACTGCAGTTCAGGTTTGAGTGCTCCTTCCAACAGTTGTTGGTAGATCTGTCTTTTCTAAGAATCAATGCTCAAATCCCAAGATTTGAATATTTCACCATCTTTCATCATCGTGATTTTGCCTCATGTTTGTACTGACTGTACATATTCATGTCCCCATGAAATAAATGTCTGCCCTCTTTGCCCCAAAACAGTTAAATACTTATATGACCTCACAGTACTCAGAGTTCTTGAGTTTGCTGATTGGCAAGTGTCTCTCTTCCATTTTTGTGAGCCGTAGTGCTGGTACTGCAATCCCAGCTACAGTATCAGACATTGTGACAAGTTACTTTTACCAAGAACTATTCCAGATATTCTATCTGGGAACAACTTACTGCCCATTGTCTTTGCTTTTTGCAGATCTCTTTTAAACTCTTAGCAAATTTATCTGTCTGTTGAGCTTTGCCCATTCTTGTAAGGGTTTTTTTCTGATTCATCTTATGCAATTAAAGATGCCTTAATATTGTGTCTGATATCCATTACTACCTTGTTAGATCTCTGCATGGGTCTGTGCTCATCTTATTTCAGTTAAGAACTACCCTCTTTTTCCAGGTACCGTTGCACCAATGTACCTGGAAAATTGATAATCTCATTTTCTAAGTATCAATGTTTGGATGATTTGCAGGTATTTGAAAGAATGACCTGGGTGTGAAGAATCAGCTGTATTTGTACAGATGTTGTGCTTGTTTCACTGTTTCATTGATGTTTCACAAGAAAGGGGTGTCTGTATTGATTGCATAGTTTATTTTCTGTTGTTGCCTTTTTACACTAGAGGGCTGTTTCTAGATAAGGCAACACTTGTCTGTCTGCCCACCTGTCATTCTCTTTCTTGTAATGCAGAGCAGATTTGCAGTTTACCAAAAATATTTTGGGTTCCCCATGGCAGCACTGAAGGGCTTTGAATTTCTCCCCATCCTCAGATTTTTGAATCAAAGCCCTTCCATACCCTTTCAGTGCTTACATTATTGCAGGACACCCTCCATTGTGTCAAGAGTGGTTTTATTCTGTTGGCAATACAGAACCTGATGTCTACATATTTCTGCTGAGATCGCATGAGATTCTGAGCATTCCTAAGAGGTTGCTTTTACTTGATTTTGATGTGAAAGCTGCCCATCTTTATTGATTCAAAATCTATTGCACTCGGTTCTCTCTATTACATGACTTATTTTGCTGGGTGATCCAGTTTGTCCTCCTGATCATAAAGGAACTGTGCACTCTCTTTTGATGTTACACTACTTGTATATCCCTGTCTGACCTCTGCAGTATAAGGCCAGTCAGATGTTTGAAAACTATTTAGCTTCTATCATGTCATAGACATAACCAATCATACATTTGAATTAGCTGCTTTTTGGTTTAGTGTAGTGCTATTTATTTTTCATTTTATTTATTTGCAAGCTCCTCGATAATTGCTGCATGTGACCAAAACCACAAAATATTTTCTGCTCTCCATCACTCACCATCATATCTTCATGTTTTTCTGTATATTCAGTTTGTTGCCTCTGCCACTTGCGTTTGCACAAGTATTGGTGTATTTCCTACGCTTTTCATTAGCAAACTAATTATGTGAGTCTCTTCACCACTTATGTCCTGCATTTGCAGATGACTGTGTTCACATGTGCGTGTCTATGGCTGTTAGTAGTTAATGTCAGGTCCTTGAACAGTCTTAGTAAAGCACATTTGTCTTTTCCTATAATTTCTGACACTTTCACCTTTTAGGAAATGATAGAGCAGGAGCTGACTGTTTTGTGATATGCTGATTTATTGTTTTTCCAGATCTTTTCTCACAAAGAAATCTTTTATTTATGACATCTTTTTAAAGATTAAATTATTTTTAAAGCATCACTGGGATTTTATAGTTTGTCTTGTTTTGATGCTCCTGCTAACACATGTGGCTGTTTTTACCAGTTGCAGCTGATGGTGTGGCTGAGTAACTCTGATTTGCATTATGTCTATAGACAAGTGCTACTAAACTGATCCTCCTTAAGTCCAGCATTGCAAGGATAGAAAACAAACAGTGTTGCTATAAATATGTTTCTTTGATTTCATTTTTTTCTTCTTTTCCTGCATGCTACTTAGTATTATGAAAGATAGACATCCCACACCATGCAGCAGGCAAGTCCTTTCTCCAGTTACTCTGTCCACTCATCTAGCACTTCCAGAAAGCAGAATTCCTTGATCTGTCAGATATAATCCTTCAACAGCTACACCTATATGGAGTAATGTCTGTTGAAAACCACTGGTCAGTACCCTGCTCAGTTCTACACTTCCTGCATGACCTTTGAGGGTTCACTCATCTTGTCTGCCCAAGATGACTAAATATTCAATTGCTGCACTTACATCAAAAAGGACTGGTCTATAGCAATACGAATGCACAGGGCCATTATGAGGTTGATAAAGTTTGCAGCAGAAAAGTCACCAGTATCTTGCCCCTCAAGCTGAAATAGATCCATTGCAGGACAGAAAAAAATCTTCCCATTTTTTCCTCTTCTTCCTCCTCAAGTTTACACAGACATCAAGCCAGTTTTGGTCCCCTTTAAGTTAAAGATATTTTCAAAACAATCCTAATAAAATTTCAGTCATGCTATGATGCTATCCCTGTGTGGGTATATATAAGAATGTTCCATATATACAGGATTGCTTGTGTTGGCACATTGTGTGCTCTTACCTGCCTGAAGGTGCCAACATTGGCATTGCAGCCCTTCCCTTCCTCTTCAGTAAAAACACTTCTTCCTTGAACTGTAACCACTCTGAAGTAATGACATGATAATAATCTCTCTGTAAACAAGGTATGGGCTCCTGTCTTAGCAAGATCAATGAAGAATGACCAAGAGAGGTAACACTGTAAAGGTTTGGTCCAGAATCCAGGTTTACATGTGAACTGCCATCCCAAAACAGAATGAAAAGGATAAAGGGTCACCTATAGCTAAAAGTACCAGACCAGGTCTTGTGGGATGAGCTGTTTATCTCAATTTTAGGCTTAGTTTTATATGAAAGAGCTTGATTTGCCACATTCAAAGAATTTTCCCCTGGCCAGTATTCATTTTCAGGGTTTAAGCCTAAGCAATGCACAGATGTCTTGAGCAAAACCATGCACAAATTTGTCCTTGCAAGTCTTTTCAAGTACCAGCAGGGATAAACAACGTACAAGAACTTTCCAAGCAGCTAAATACACAAGGAGCTCTCTTCCCTCCGGCAGCTTTACAAACCTAAACTAACTTAAATCTAGTGGAAAATTGACAGGTTTTAGGCACTTGTGTGGGATTTGCAGCAATCTCAGAAAAATCACAACCTGATGGGATGAGGATCAACTCATACTCAGTCAGCCGGATAATTATGACCCACATGGAAAGTCATTTCATTAACCAGCCAAGTAGAACTCTGAAAAAATTTTTTTTCTCAGAAGGAAAAGCAATTCTGTTTTATCTAACATTTTCTTGACTACGCAAGAGAAGTTGAAAGGCACTGAAAATGTAGTTTTTGGTGACATCTAGCTTGTAGGTCACATTTCATTTTAAAGTGAGTAGCAAACATGATCCTGTCTGCAGATGATGTTAACAGTGTTAACCACACCTACAATTCTCTATCCTGTTACCTTTAGATTGCCTAAACTCAATCAGGATTTGTGCTTTTATGCACACTGTTATGCAGTTGATTTACTAGACATGAGTTAAATTACCTCCAAATTCATATCCAAAGATTTGCTGGCCCTCAGCCATTAGAGAGAGAAAGCTACCACCCAAAATGAAAGCTCAAGAACAGAAGCACGTTGCACAGGTGAAGGATACATGACATTTGTTTGTTCAGCGACACAACAATGACATCAATATTGCTTAAAATGCTGGCC
Source organism: Irena cyanogastra (assembly GCA_013397155.1). Lineage (NCBI taxonomy): Eukaryota > Metazoa > Chordata > Aves > Passeriformes > Irenidae > Irena > Irena cyanogastra. The sequence continues at coordinate 214,977 of VWZV01015465.1, forward strand.
TCTACATCTGAGTATTTGGCTCAGGGATCACATAAGACAGTTAAATTGGACTGAGAAGAGATAAGGAGTTTTTAGACAGAAGAACAAGACTCAGGTGGCAGGTAAATGGGACTCTGTCAGAACTGCAGAATGATGAGACCTTCAACTGTGCAGACGCCCACCAAGAAGCCAAATGACTGCATCAGAGAGAGATAATGCACATGGACAGTAGGGTCACTGCTAGAATAAGAGCTACAAAATAAAGAGCATGTCACCTTTTCTGAAAGATTTATATTCATGTGGCTGTCTGTAATGGTAATTTGTTACTGACAATAGCTCTTTCATATGTTCCAGACAGTTGTTTTACTGAGACCATCAGCAGTAAAGAATCTTTGTCCTTCATTAACTTCTTGTGCAAGCATTAATTATCCCACAGATTCTAGTAATAATAGGCTTATGAAACTGATGTTTGAATGTACCAATAACCTCTCCAGTGAGCTGTCCCATCCATCAGCAAATCCAGAAAAGTAACTGGGAAGGGAATATATTCTTAGAAACTTTCTACAAAGATCCCTTTTCCTCCTTTCAGGACAATTGGAAAATGGAATGAGGAAGCCTGTTTTCATTTTCCAGGTTTGTCTTTTCATTCAGTAGCTTCTAATCACTATGAAACTTAGTTTTTCGTACCTCTGAAGTCAGACTACAGATATTTGGTGTATATTGCTATGCAGTTCTTTTGAAACAGCACCAAGCACAGAAGCTGCTGCTCCCTCCCGCCTGTTTCTGTTACTTCTGTTAAATCTGTGGTAAGAGTGTGCTGGAGCCTGTGGTGTTGGGCACTATTAAACACTGACCAGCAAAGATGCATGCCTCTAGGAGCCAGAACAAGACAGCTGGAGAGACACACCCAGGGAGCAAAGTACAGGGACCACTGAAGCAGCAGGAGTTAGTGTGACAAGCACTGATTCTAGCAGATGAGCAGACCCAGCACCTAGTCTGATTACTGATGGCCCTGGTCCTTGGAAAATGCTCTGTATGTGTGGACGCTGCATGTACAAGGTGGCCACTGAGCCTGCTGGAGCCCTGTGCAGACACTGTGGTTTTCTGACAGGGAGCACCTCCCAAGGTCAGGTCCTAAGAACGCATAAAAATGCAGAAAATCTCTGCAGTCTCCCCATGGCCTTCAAGTCGCACATTGTCATGTAGCTAAAGGAGATACTTCTTTGGAGTAGGGCTGGGAGAGTGCTAAGGGTGCTTATTTTCTGTGACTGCATCCTTGGGTAGACCCTCAGGCCTCAAGCCATCCCCCCCGTAGCTGGAAAACCTACCAGCATGCATGTTCTAGAAGGCAAAGTCCAGCAGAGTGTTCAGCAATCATTCCTCCCCACATGTGGATATTTATTGCAGTGGCTGTTGGACGCCATAAGCTTGAAAGAGCAGCACCTTACACTGTGAACTGTGGATTTATGTGCAGTCCTTTATGCCAGCTCTCCTATTTCTAAAGCTCTCATCATAATACAAGTTAAAAACACCTGAAGTGCCAGGGTCTGTCTCATTTTCTGTGTGAGAAGCAAGTTCTCTGTCAGCACCACGCGACAGTGACACCTGCATTGTTCTTACTTCAGTGTGCTTCCTAGCCTTCTGTGATACAGACACTAATGAACTGTAACCTGGGAAACCACCACAAGTCTCTTGGCTTAACACATGGGAGATGTTTGGCTAGATTAAGGTGTCTTTCAGAATAGAAACTGAAGAGATCTTCGGCCCCCACAACTTCATGGTCTTCAAGGCTGCTCCTTTAGAGTAGCGAAGTTTCTTGAAACTCGCAGGCCTGGTTTTGGTGGGGTTTTTCTTCTACCTGCAATGAAGCAATAGCAGGTGTCTGGAAGTCACCACAGTAACTTTTGAAAGAAAGACTGTATTTTCTAAATTTGGGTAAATAATATTTTGCACTTTGATAACAGAATCATGCAGAGGTTTCTAAGCACTGTACACGTATCAGTTAAATCTCTTACCATCCAATTAACACTGCCCTTGCCTTGCACAGGTAGCTGAATGACAGGGAGTGTTGAGGAAGGTTTCTCTCAAACTCACTATGAACAGGATTTGGACTAAAACTAAGGGTCCTCAACCTCTTCTGGCCCTCTGTCCATAAAAATGCTGCCCTCCCTCACCTGCACCTGCCTTTCACTTACATGCAAATCTGTCAGTCTGATAGTTGCTTATACACATGTGATATCTAACACAGAGTCCACAGGGCTACCATCTGTCCCACCATCTTGCCTTTTTTTTTTCTCTCCAGGTCATTTGAGATACACTGCTAGCCTTTCACCCCTGCCATTCTGTGTCTTATCTTCTGTCTCCATGGCCAGGAGACATCTCAGCCTGGCAGGTTGTTTTTACCAGTATCCCTGCTATCTGTCTCATTCAAAATCTTTCTAGAAAATTTTTTTCCTGTGATGCTATTTGGATCCTTCACTTTTTTCTCTCCTTGCATGGCATTAATGTCTTTTCTTTCTCACCTTTTCACTCTCAGCTCTTCAAACCTCTACCTCTGTCTAGCTCTTCTCTTCTAGTCATTCTCACGGGGATTAAAATATGCTTCTAAACAGACTGTGGCAGGAACCACTCATTTGGAGCCCTAAAACATGTCTTATTTCTTTACCTTGCCCTCACACAACATGAGTGGTCAATGAAGTTCCGTAGAGGTGCTTATGTGTACCCTCAAACATTTCTTCAAATCTCTTTAGCCATGATGGCACCAAAATGTTACAGCTAGCCAGGCTGCTGGTGGCTGGAGCAATCTGCCTCTGACAGTGAACATAATGTCTCCATTGGATCCCACATGCTCCTGCTAAGTTGTCTGCACCTTCCTGGGCTGTATCTTATTCTTAGATGACAGGCTTGGGGTTAGAGGCAGAAATTGCCTTTTGTTCTGTGTTTGCAGAGTACCTACCACACTGGGAACTGAGTCCATCATTCCTGATTTTTTGACATTAAGGTGACAAATAAGAAATTACAGTCACAGAATTGTCACAGGGAGCAAGTGGCAGCACTGACAACAGAGCAGCAGCATCCTGTCTCCCCTTCTTGCTGTTCATGGCTCACTATCACAGAGAATCACCTCTGTGATTCTGCACCTGCACACGTGCAGCCACTGCAGCAGTAGGATTTGTCACTATCTCAAAGTCTCCTGCGAACTAGATGAGTAAGATCACATGGCTTTCTGCCAACCAAATAGTTGTAAGCTCTTCATTTACAAGAAGCTTTCACTTGAACTTAGCCGCCACAATCCAATTTGCTCAATTTCAGTAAGGTTTAAATTGTTCTCCCTGCTTTTTCTACACCAGCAGCCCCAGAACAGTATGTTAAGAAGATATAGATAACACATTCGGGAGAGATTTTCAATTGGATGTGTTAAAATATTACTTTTTTGCCCCTAAAAATGTCCTAGCAAGAGAAAATTACTAGTTGTGGACACGTGTTTCTGTCATATATATCAGCAACCAAGCTAAGCTGATTTGCAGCCTTGGACACTAACCATCACTCTACTTTCAGGTTGCTGAGGACTTGATTTATAAACATGTCAAAAGCTAGTCCCAAAATAGAATATGCTTTAGGATTCAGCATAGTTAAAGCAGAACATGAAGGTGCAAAAGCAAAGAGATGATCATATTTGGAGTGGAGTGTAACAGCACATTCAAAAGAAAGTAAGTCACCTAAATGTTGTATAAGAGGAGATCACTTGGATTTAGTGGAGATGAGGGGACAGAGGGAGAGGCAGAACTGAGAGTTAACTGGTTGTGTATGGGATAGGAAAAAGAAGTGCATTTTCCCAGCTTGAAGGATGTGCCATCATTGTTAAATGGCCTCTCAAGCCTAAGCAGACTTAACAGTTGCTGAATATTTTCTTTTGATGTTTCTTCATGTAGGGCGCTGGCCATGATAAACCTCTTAAATTTCAAGTGCTATTTTTATGGCCTCTGTATGATTGGAGTAACCTCACTTAAAGGATTACAGAGGTTACTTCATGTCTTTGTAGCCAAATGCATTCTGGTAAAGATGAGATTGATCTGAAGTCAGCTGTTATCTTTAGCTTTGATTGTTAATCATTCCCAAGACCTTTGTTCTTTGATTGTCACTAGGGAATCATAAGTGCAGGGTATGTTAATTAGTACCTGACTTATCAGCAAATATGCATCATCAAATACAGGAAATATATCCCTGATATTGTTAGGAAAAGTATTTGAAAGTAAATTTAAAATAATAGTATTCACCTTACGATTCCCACAGTATTTTGCTCGTTTGACTTTAGTGTTTGCAACTGTTTTGTAGCTGAGGTATTTAAAAGGGAAGGCAAGCAGTGCGCTCTATTTTAAAAGGGATGAATGCTCTCTAAGTAAAAGAATTCACAGCCTAGACTGTGAAGCATTTAGACAAACTACAGTCAAATTAACAGTTTAATACATTTGTGAGGTATTCAGTGCCAGTCTATAGTAGAAATTATGCATACACTGCTTTCATATTAAATAGCATGTTCCAGCTGATCATCATGAACATCAGCAAACACCATAGTGATTGATTACAGTCTTGCTGTGATTAAGTCTAAAGCTTAATAGAGATTCTTAATGAAAAATACAACTATACAGAGTGTACTTGGAAAAACACAGTGCAAGTACTGTGATGAGCCCTTTCATAGTGTAAAGAATGACTTGGTGTCTGTGTACAGCTCTGCTCTCTCTGAGACTGCCTCACAGCACCTTCTTGCACCTGGGCCTGCCCGCTCACCTGCTGCCTGAGAGTCATCCTCTGCTGAATTGCTTCACACCTTTCACTTTTGAAGAAGGATGCAAGACCCCCAGTGCTGTTCTCATGTTGCCCAAGCCAAAGGGTATATCCAGAGGAAGTCTATGGGTGACGAAAGAGGAACATGAATGATGTGAAAGCTGCCACCCAGATATACTCAGGTTTACCTGCCACATCTGTTTTTAGAAATTCTTCCTGTGAGTCCTTCCTTTAATCCCAAAGGTCTCAGAGAAAGGATTCCTTTGAATACACTCTAGCTCAAGCTATTTGATTTCAAAAAATAATTGCACCAAGAAATTGTTCTCATATATTACATTAGCGAGAGCAAAGACATTCAGCATTAAATTTGAGTGACAAGGTCATCCTCTACCTTATAGTCTGTAACAGGGAAAGACCACAGAATCACAGAATGATTGAGGTTGGAGGGCACCTCTGAAGATCCTCTAGTCCAATCCTCTGCTCAAGGAGGGTCACCTAGAGCAAGTTGCAAAGACTGAATCCAGAGAACTCTTTAGTATCTCCAAGGATGGAGACTCCACAGTATCTCTGGGCATCCTGTGCCAGTATTCAGTCATCCTCACATGGAAAAGTATCTCCTGATGTTCAGAAGGAACCTTCTGCATTTCAGTTTGTGCCCCTCTGCCCCTGGTGGACTGGACACAGTGCTCCAGGTATGGCATCACCAATGCTGAGCAGGGGGCCAGGATCCACATCCTCAACCTGCTGGCAAGGCTTTGCTTAATGGGTCCCAGGATACCATTAGCCCTTCTTTCCAAGGGCACATTGCTGTTCAGCTTAGCAGATCCACCAGATTGCCCAGGTCCTTTTCTTCCAAGTTGCTTTGCAGCTGGGGTGAAGCAGCGTGGGTTTGGATGGTGGCTGCTGCTCCCTATACCTATTCCCCAATAAGCATCTCCTGTGGAAAAGAGCTCAGGTGAGCATTCAGGCCAAGCCAAGCCCACACAGCACACTCACTGCAGCTAGCTCAGCAAAGAGAGGCAGAAGGGCCTTTTGTATGGTTCCAGCAAAGGTTTATTGCATCCACCATGCCAAAGGGAACCCAGGGACAAAAGGCCAGAGGATGTGGTCTGCACAAGGTCAAGTATGGGGTCAGTGGCCAATGGTCTGAGGGCACGGGGGTGGCACAAAGGGCAGGGCAAAGGCCACTGGCCTACAGGGAAGACAGGGTCAGCCACCAGGGATACCAAAACCTATGAGGAAACAGGGAAAGGAGAAACTACTAGTATCTGAGACACATGGGGAAGGGAACTGGGATGGATCATGGTGCTGTGCAAGACTCCATGGGGAAGTCCTTTCTCTCCTAGGTGGGGAAAACTCTATGGTATGTCTTTCCAAGGCAATGCCCTGGGGATTTCCCTGAGGGGCAAGGATTCAGAGGATTCCACACTGGGGGTTCCCCAGGGTGCAGGATTTTGCTCTTCTTGTTGAACTTGAAGATGCTCCTGTCAGCCTGTTTTTCCAGCCTATCAAGGTCCCTTTGGATGACAGCAAAACTCTGTTAAATCAGCCACACTTCCCAGTTTGTAGAGGGTATACTCTACTCTATCATATATTAATAAAAAAGTCAAATGGAACTGGAGGAATACTGCTTTCCATCTTGAGGATAACGCTAATGCCAGTGCCAGTCATTGCCTTCTTCCCTGGCATTCCAGATCAGTGGCACAATCTGAAAAGTAAGTTAAGTTGTTAACACCAGGAGCTTGGAGAAAACTGGAGCTTTATGTTTTAAAGAATAGGAAGAATTCCAGAAATGTAGGTCCGGTATGTGAAAGCTGGAGGAAGTAAATGGCCTGAGCATATGCACCAACTTACTGCTTCATTTTGGACTGGACAGTGGTAAGTGAAAAAAGAGAGAAACTGCTATGTTCCAAACTGCTGTGCTGGATACCAAGAGCTGGGTAAGTTCTGCTTAAAAGCGAATAAAATTCTGCTTCCCTGCTGTTTACGCTCGGCTCCAGGAAAGTCTCCAAGGTGTAATTATTCAAGCCTTTCTCATGTGAGCTGAACAGACTAAAGCTGCTCAAGCTCCCAGAGTGAGAAAAGCAGGCACATACCCACAATGCAATGAGACAGGACAGGGAGTGAATGGGGCAGGGACCAGGGGAGGCTGAGACACCAAGCACAGAGCAGTGCCAGCAGGCACAGGCTGATAGCCAGAGAGATCTGGCTACACCCTCTTCATTTAGTCAAAGCAATTCCTCTGCTGCTTACTAAACTGATTAGAATTGATTGCTTTTTAACAAAGCTTTGATCTTGGGCTCAATGCAAAGGAAATAAAATAGCCAAACAGTTACTATGAGATAAAATAAAAGATTGGAGCATTATGAAAATGTAAAGATTTCTTTCTCCTTGTGTTTAATTAGGTGTTGTATTTCAAACAGAGGTTCCTGTCCAATGTACAGAAACAGTACATTGAGAGTCAATAAGATCATAATTGTATCTATTTAAATAATGAATTTAAATCATCCTAACTCTGCATTCTCCAGGTACTCAAGCTGTGTTTACAAGGTGTCGCTGAAGAGCAGAGAGCGAGGTCTCCTGGTTCCCTGTCGTAAGCAGTATCAGAACCAATGATCCCCAACCTCAATTCAAAACCATTAGCTCTGCTTGGTTGGACAGGACTTGGGCACAGCTCTGCACTCTCATGGCCTTTGTCTGCCTCTTATTCACCACGCCTTCGCTATGGCAGCCACACTGGAGCTCTCAGCTGCAGGTTTCCATCAGTTATTTGGGGTAAAAGCATTTCCTAGTGTGGTGAGAACTAAATCTCTGACATCCAAGAACAGCATCTAAGAACTAATGCTCCAATCAGAACAAGATTTCTATTTTTGTACTGTCTTTTTAAGATATAAGTAAAATTAGAGAGAAGTTAATGTACACATGTGTAAGGAGTATATGGTTAGACAAGCATTGTCACAGGCCTAATGTTTCAGAGGAAATTCCAATCTCTAGAGGCTCCACTCTGCCATTTGATATATAATTACTGTTGCAGCCTAAGGAGCAGTAAACAACATCCACAAGCTTCATGTATATGTGCAAAAGAAATTTTCAATCTACTGAAACTTTCAGACCAATAACAGAAGTTTTCAACCAAGCCAGAGATGGAGAGAATGGAAGAGAAATATTACTATCACTTGAATCAAATTTGTGTTTCTACAAGATAGCTATTACTCTTACTTTCTTGGTATTAACTAAAAATGCAGTGGCTCTAAGTTACCTTCAAGGAAGGTACAGCCAAACAAGACAAATATAAGCAAAGTATTTCAGCTGTGAAGTTTCAATTCCAACTTATTTCTGTCTTTCAAGATAATTCAACTTAAACAAAACTTTAATTCACCAAGTTAATGTCACAGACGGTTTGGTTTTGGTTTTTTCTGAAATTAGAAGGGAACAGAACTTTGAGCTAATACTCCAGACGGGGGGCATTTGCTTATGTAGGAGCACGTGTGCCTGATCAGAGTCAAGCAAAAGTGCACAATCACCACAGAACAGGCATACAGACCATCAGAACAGTTTGGGATGTAGGAAATATGACTAGATTCATTGGGGAAAATTTACTGAATTGTTCAATGTTGTGCATTCCCAGTGAGACAGACTGAAGCCATACTCAAAACCCAAGAACAAAGTTTCCAATAAGATGTAGTACTGCTGAGAAAGAATGACAGCAGAGATGGACCAGCTGCTTGAGCCTATCTGATCTGTCACCAGTGACTGAAAAGTAATGTTGTATTTTGCATTTTCACCCAATCCCTCTAAGTTTATAAGTTTAGAGAGCCATTGCTGTTGAAAGTACAGAGAACTCAAAACTTTAAAATATATTCTGTGATATTTTCTAGTATCTGAATAATTGATAATTTCTAAAATGACAATTTGAAAAATTAGTCTGAAGAGGCCATAAGTAGCACCTGAGACTCTGATTATTTTTCCAGCAGCATTTCCAGCAGTGCTAGCTGCTTTTCTGTCCAGCTCTTCATGACTCAGAGGAAAATCACAGAAAATAGACATTCCACCTAATGGTTTACAATTAACAACTAAACCAGACTAAGGAACTTGGAACTAAGGCATGAAGAAGTTTAAAAAATCACCCAAAACCCCCAGACAAGCTTTTCAGGTAGAACATGACCATATCCTTGCCAGATTTGGTTTCACATCTGACCAAAGATGAAACTGGGATCATAAGAGCCCACACCGTAGACCTTCACAGAAACTCATGATTTATACCTTCAAAGGGATACTGCTGGGCTTGTCTGTCAGGAGAGGAAAACAGCCACATATGGTTACTCTGCAGGAAGAACTTGTCCAGTTTAACCCTTCCACGTGCAATACAAGCTTTTCCCAGACAAAGAGCTTCTCTATATGTGATTGTGAGTAAATGTTGCAATATATTGAGCTAATTAAGAGGAGATATTTCCCATTATAGCCATGGCAAAAGTAGTTTATTAGCATATTTTGTCTCCAGAGGAAATTTAGACTGAATGTTTGGAAATATTTTTTTACTAGAGGGTGGTCAAACACAGCAACAGACTTCCTAGAGAGGGGTCAATGGCTCCAGTTGGTGTGTTTAAGAAGCATTTGGACAGTTCCATCATTAACATGCCATCAAGTGGTCAAGCAGTTGGACTAGATGATCCTTGTAGTTCCCTTCCAATTAAAATCATTCTATCCTACGTTTTATTTTCCTGGAGTGATGGAAATACATGAAAAGTCTGCCTTTTCTCCATGAGAAAACAATTGATCAGATAGTGCCCAGAGTATTGAAATGCAGCAAGGTTAGCAGTGTCTCATTAGGATTATGAAGAGCACGAGGCTCTTGACTTTTTAAAAGAGGGTGTTTGGATTAGCAGAGGAAGAGAGGACTCGAGGGAATACTAAGAATGCTGTTAGATCTCTGAAGAAGTTTGTCTTAGATTTGTTTAGCTCAGACATGCAGTCTCCAACCTGCCTCTGTGCAACATGCAAAGTTACAGGATACAACACACTAATGTTTCACCTTTCTAGAGACCTTTTTTAAAAACAAGGATCAATCACAAAGTAGACAAATTCGATACTTTGACCTGAGAGCTAAATCCAAAGGGGACCTGAGTTTGTCAGAGCCTGAGAGAGCTCACAGATCTGGGTGGAGTGTTTGGGGCTCCCCAGGAAATGCTGCAGGGCAGTAGAAGGGGGAGCTGGCTTCACTGAAAATGGGCACACCAAGCAAAGGGCTGCCTGAGCCAAGCCAACAGGGAAAGCCACCAAGGAGAACATGCAGTTGTGTCTGCTTAGAAATGTCAGCTGTGAGCCCATTTCTGAAACTGACTATCCAAAGCCAGAGAGAAACACGTCCAGCTAACGGTTAGATAATTTCAAATCATCCCTTTTGGCTGATTTGGAGCAAGGAACTGAACTGTGTGATGCAAGCCTTCATGATCCATTTGAGCTCTGGAGACCTGCTGCATGCCAAAGATACTTTAGGAAATCCTAGTCCCTAGAAGACAGAGTTCTTTTTCACCAAATAATTTCCATACACTACTGGCTCTCAAACTAACTGACATCCTTGAATCATCTAGAGACAAAAAGGGAGTCGAATCTGTGGTCCCCCAGACCCTGATTCCTGCTCCATGGGCTGTTTGTACGTTTCCCCCAATGACATATGCACATTAAACAATTCATCAGGACAGTAGTCAGAACCAGCCTTTCAAGTCAGTGCACCACTTACTCTTCCCTATCTCTGTTCCAGCCAACACTTAATCTTTTTCTTTTTTTTTTTTCCCCTCAAATCACAGCTATAATAGGAAGGGAAGAAAGCCAGAGTATTACACAGCCAGGAGGACAGGGTGGTAAAAATTTGACTCCTTTTAAGCAGAGAAAGGGGTGTAATAAGTGTGTAATAGGCAAACACTCCACACAAGAGCAATCATTTTGGAAGAAACATGTTCTATATTTGTATTTTAAATATGCTTCAAGGATGCTACCTCTGGTGGATTAGCCTTGGCTGACAGTCAAACTCCCACCCAGCTGCCCATTCTCCACCCTCACACACCCAATAGGATGGCATAGAAAACAGGAAAAAAAAACAGGAACAAGAAAGCTCATGTGTTGAGATAAAAAAGGGAGATCACTTAGCAATTCCTGCATTTGGCAAAACAGATTCCACTTTGGGTAGGAGATGGAAAATGGGCACAAAAATTGTCAGGGGGCTGAGAGAGTTGGGGTTGTTCAACCTGGAGAGACATAGCAGCTTTTTATAAAGGGGGCTTATACAAGAGATGGAGAAATACTTTTTACCAGAGCCTGTAGTGACATGTGAGGGGCAACAGTTTTAAATTATAAGAGGTTAGATTTAGATTAGCAATAAGACAAAAAATATCTATAATGAAGGTGGCGAGACACTGGGACACGTTGCCTGGAGAAATTGTAGATGCCCCGTTCCTGGAGGTGTTCAAGGCCAGTTTGGAAATGGCTTTAAGCAAACTGACCTAGTGGGAAGAGGTCCCTGCCCTACCTGACTCTGTAGATAGAGTGCTTAGTCATCAGCGAATGTTTGTCTAAACGCAATAAAATTTCAGGCAGTGGCATTTGCTATCCCAGCAAAGGTTAGGGCAGAAGTCCTTGCAGGTGAAGCTCAAAAATGGTGGCAGAACTGAGGGGTGAAGAGTAGCTGAGTTTTGCTTGGCCTCATGTAGTGCATCCCACTGTGGTGGAAGCACCCATCAGACTCCCTGCACCTGCCCAGGGCCTCCAGGCCAGGAAGCTGCAGTGCTGGACCGGGAGGTTTTGGTACAATGTTACACCTACGGAAAGACCATGTCTGCGTTCCATGCAGAAACCAAACGTCCTGTGGAAACCTCTGCCTCTTACAGTCCTTTCTGGCTTTTTTCTGAGAGCTTGGAAAGCTGTGTGGCTGTTAGTAAAACCTAGAGAGAAAGGTTGTGAATGTGCAAAAGTCTAACTAAAAATGAAATTTCATCCTTCTTTGTGGGTGAAATGGAATGCTATTACTTTCTATGCTCCTGGAGGATGCATTTCAGAAAAGATCTGCAGTGTCCTAAAGGCTTGCAAATAAATTGCTCTGTTTCAGGTTTTATTATAGTCCTGAGGGTCAGTGGGAAGCTACTAAAATATTTGAGTAATGCTGATTAAACCTAGTAAGTGAACCTAGAGGAATTCAGAGTCGAAATGAACGTCACGTAAATATCACTTTCAATTTCATAAAACAAGCAAAAGAAAGGCACTGGCTTCTGTTTGGACATTGTGGTTCAAAGGGAATGAACTGCTGCTGTATCTAGACAACAAAGCATGCTGGGCACACCAGAGTGCCCTGCAGAGCCTAACGCTGGGCTGACTATAAACTCTTGCAGAATCAGTGAACAGAGGATACTCAGCACAGGAATACAGGTGTCATTGAGGCTCTTTCCTACAGCCCTTCCCACTGGGATCCCTTTGAAGGAACACCATGCACAAGGAGAAGGGGAGGACAAGCAGGCCATTGCAAAACAAGAACAGAGAAGATGCTTGCTCAGCCTGTGGGCAAACAACCATATTCCCAAGCCATACTCTGGTTCTCCTCATCAGTGGATCTTTTCTGCAAACATGATCACCCACTGTCCCATGCTGGAGACAAGCACAAGGAGTTTAAAAAATTAAATTGGCTACAGAAGGACCTTTAGGGCTGCCTAGCATTGCAGTATTAGCATTCAGTGAGCTTCTAACTCTGCATTCATTAGTTGATAACACTCTTCATAATTTCCAGCTGTTAGAGCCTACGGCTAGTGGCTTACTGAAAATTCCAGACTCATACCTCCTAGTGAGCCTTAGGAAATGCAGCCACTGGATTTTGGTACAAAATCTACAGGTTGTGATCTACAAATGTCATGTCTGTCTTGTAAAACCTGTCACCTCAGATTTGCTGTTAACACACTGCAGACACATACACCCAACTCTTGACAGTATTACCAGGTACACCACAGCTTAGTGCATGAGCCTGACTTCAGTAGCTTCATGTTTTTGAAACACTGAAACTTTGAAGCATCACACTGTTTTGTCCCTTCTGCTTTTATTGCCCCATTTATATCTATGTTCTAAAATTAACAAGAGAAAACAGTAATCACTTGTTTCTAGTCAGCAACTGCAGCTATAAGGAGCACAAACCACAGAATTTAGAGGACATGTCTGACCAAAAAGTACTTCCCATTTTCTATTTCTGAGAGGAAAAAGCCTTGCAGACTTGTGTGAAGGAAATCTATCAGAAATAACATTTTTGGGGTTTTTTATTATTCTGACAGTCTGATATCTGATAGATAAATTCACATCTGTTATCAAGTTCATTCACTCTAGCTTTGTTCAGTGTCACACCTCAGAGAGGTGTCAAATGTGCAGCAGTTCCCAGTGGGCACACTGCACATTTCTTCTGCATTTCACTGCATAACTTCTGCATTTAACTCTGGTACCAAATAACGTCGTGGAGAAAAAAGGAAAAAAAAGCCAAAACAGGCTTAGTCTGTCAACTTTCCCCAGAAGCCCCAGCCCAAAGGCGAGAGTCATTCATCCATGTGTAGTTATCTACCTGATTTCATGGCGTGCTTTATTTACTACGATTTAAAAATCTTTTAGAAACCTAAAATAGGACACATAAATAATGTGACTTTTGCCCTAGACTATAGGCTGGAGATCTGGACAAACAGCACAGATAAATCCCAACAGACAGAGGCTGTTTCAACCTTCTTTTCAGGGCAAATGGCTGCACCATCAGCTTTCATAAATCCCAAAGTGACATTATTTTGGCCCAAAAAAGAGCCTTTTGCCAGTGTCTCTGTGTTGCAGATGTCTCTTCCCCAATTTTCCTGAACACCAGGAGCTCCCTCAGATCCAGGTCTTACAGTCAGCATCCCTGTCATTTGCCCTTCCCCCACAGAGGTACCTGGCTCCAGAGCTCCAGCCTCTCTGCCTAATTGACAACAGGACTGAGACTGGGGCCGAGTGAACCACAGTGGGTCATAGACCACAGGACAGTTTAGGTTGGAAGGGATCTTAAAGATGATCTCATTCCATCTCTGCTGCTGTGGGCCACATCTTTCACTAGACCAGGTTGCTCAAAGCCCCATCTAACCTGGCCTTGAATGCTTTCAGGGATGGGGCATCCACAGCTTCCCTGGACAACTTGTTCCAGGGCCTTCCCATCCTCACAATAAAGAATTTCTTCCTAATATCTAATCCAAACCTACCCCTCTCCAGTTTCCCCCCCTGTGCTGTTGCTACATGCCCTTATAAAAAGTCTCTCTCCACCTTTCTTGAGCCCCATTAGGTACTGGAAGGTGCCTTCTCTTCTCCAGGCTGAACAACCCCATTTCTCTCAGCTTCTCTGCATAGGAGAGCTGTTCCAGCCTTCTGTTCATCTTCACATCCACACTGCATAGACCAGATCATAAATGTCCTCTGCAGCTTTGTGTCCTTAAGAACTGGGCCAGGGGATGGTGTCTAATTCAAAAGGCCTGAAATAATATGACTTTAACACATTATGTGATTTCAGCAGGGCGATAATTTTAAAGCAAATGCAAGTGAAACCTCTGTATCATGCAGCACGGCATAAGGGCATTACAGAGTGCTGGAGGAAGCAAGGCTTGCTGGAGCAAGTCAGGGGACAGAGGAGGGGTCAGACACTGCACAGTATTTTCCATCCTGCCTGAGGGATGGTCTCTGGAGCATCATCTTCCCTTAGCCATGCCAACTGCCTACTGGCATAGCCCAGCCACAGACAGCAGTAACCTGCCAGCTAAGTGACACGGATAATTACTGTCCAGTGCTTAAGCTCACTGCCAGATGTTGGTTTATTTAGCTATGTGGACACAGAGTCTATACCCAAACATCCCCCCAGAAAAGGACTGTATGTCAGCAAACGAGGGACTAACTCTAAAAGTGCAGATAACCTTTTAACCCCAAGAGCCCAATCTTACAGATATTTTTGCCCTTTTTCCCTCCCTCCCTCAACTTCCTATCAGCAAAAAGTGAATAATAGCAAATCAGGGATGAAGCAATCAATTCACTGCAGTCCACAGAGCATGGAGAGGACAATAAGCACCAGGAAAAAGCCTGTCCAGAACACAGCAGTTCTGCTTTCAGAGGGGACTCAAAGAGCACACAGGAAATCCTGATGCAAACCCTACTGTGAATAACAAGAGCAGCCTCCAACACATGAGACTGGGCCCTGTGCTCTGTGATGCTGTTTTTAACTTCACTCCAGATGGACAAAGGGCAAGGGGCAGTAACCTGGATTCATCCCACCACGCTTCTGTGTTCAGACATGTAACTTAAGCCACATAACTTAGAAGCTCTGCCACACCTGGATTCTACTGCTAATAGAGAGAAATGCAATAAAATTTTGCAAGATCTCCCTAAAACCTCAGTTAGGTTAGTTACCTGCAATGGAGAAGGATGACTCTACAATTTTGCAGTGGAAATTATCCCATCAAGATGTTTTTCTGAGAAGGACCATAGCTGAATTTTGCAGAGCCAGCAGCATGCTGTACATAAATGCACCAGTGTATATGGCAAAGAAATGAGGCCACAGAGAGGCTGTTTCAAAAAATTTTAAAAATTGATCAGATTTTTTTCCAGGCAAAATTTAAAAGATAATCAGAGAAAAGGAAGTGAAAGTTTCTTACACAATCCCATTTTTTGTAGTTTGAGAAACTATTAGAGATCGTAGGCAAATGAGGCATTTACAAAACCAAACACAGTCTCTTTAATTAAAAAAAAAGTTACTGAATAGCTTTTGCAAAAAGTTTTGAGCAGTCCTTTACTTAGGACCACAAAGCAGAGCTAAGTAGGTTGCTCTGTTGCAGGTTGGCACAGATTCCTTCACCTGGTGTTGCCTATAAAAAGACCAAAAGAGGGTACAGGTATTAACAGAGAATAATACATGTGGATGTTCCCTGTCATCTTTTTGATACTGTTCATACAAAAAGGTTTCTAGAAAACAACAGAAATCTTTTCAGATGCCATCTCCACTGAACTGGGGCACTGAGGAGCTAATGGCTGTGAGAAAAATCAGGGAGGCAGAGCAGCACTTTGGGTGTGAAGGCTTTTTACATTTTTCTTTTTCTCCGAGTGTTCTCAACAGATTTGTAATGGATTAAAAAAATTATTTACCATAAGGTGATGCAGGAAGAGGAATAAAACAATTACTTCAATTATCAAAAACAAGCCAACATTTGTTAGGAAAAATATCTAGCTGCTACATTCGGTTTGAAATATATGTAAATGTCTTCAGAGTGTTTGAGTATCTGCTCATCTATTCAAAGATCAGCTGCAGAAAATGCCCTTGTTTGAGATCAGTGATGCAAGACCTTCATCTCCAGCAACATCACAACTCAACAAAGACAGGATTGTTTGTTGAGATTCCATAAGCTAAATGTGTCCTTTCACTCTAAGTCACATAATACAAACATTACATAGCTCACTAAAGAGAGAAGCTGACCTTATGGCTTTCACACTGACTTCATCTGGACTAGATTAAGGCTGTCAAAAAAGTGCCCATGTACAGCTCCAGGAACACAAAGATGCCACAAACATGTTCCAAGAACCAGATACACATTGTCTCTGCATGGAGAAATAAATCCTCAGGCAGTGTTGAGAAGACAAGACAAACTGTGTGCTGTTAATACCCAAGGTACAAGCCCTGCAGAGAGAAAATGCCTGCAGAAGGGCCCTGGGGAGATCTAACCAGGCAAACATGCTGCCAAGCCAAGTCGGGGGCTGCTTTAACACTTGCAGGAGAACATCAGCACCCTGGGGATCACGAAGCTGTGATCGCAAAGGAATCTCACCTGCACCGAGCCCGACGCCCGGGCTGTAGGGTTTCATCCTCCCAGGCAGCCTGCTTGCCTTGGGAGAGGCAGCACTTGCAGCACCAGCTATATACAGCACAGGAGATGTGCTCTGGTTACATGCAAAGCTGCCACACGCCAGGAACAACCAAGTCAAAAATATTCCGTGAAAAAGCAGCAACTTTCAGAAACACTGGAGGAAGAAGGTCATTTGCACCATGACTACAATCTACATTTCACTTGATTCGAGGCTGCAGACCAGCTGCAGTGCTGATTACAAAGACTGAGGCTGGCCAGAAATTTTATTCCAAAACTTATTCAACAGAAAGAATACACTTTATATGAAAAATTTATATGATCTGAAGAGAAACTAGAGCATGTTTCAGCCAAATACTTTTCTGAGTACTCTTTCTTAAAAAAAATACACTTTTCTTTTGGAAAGCAAAAATATTTATATATTTGGCTAAGGTGAGTTTCCTGGAGTTTATTTGCTAAGAATGGGGAAAAAAATCTCACTGATGTTTATGAATTTTATTTTTAATTAGCATTTTCCATGTCAGAAAAAGAAGATTTCACCATGTCTAAGTTGGCAACCACTTACCCAGCAGCCTTCTGGTCCTTCTGGTCCTGTTCTCCCCAGTATAGCCGACTTCCTCTTCACCATCCACAGCTCAAGAGCTCAAGTTGTCACATAAAATTGTAGAGTACAGACTAGTAAGAGACTTAAGTGAGGGCTTTCCTCTGAGAAGCCATGTGTGACCAGAAGTAATACTGCAAATAACAAGAATAATGGGAAAAGAAGGAAAAGTACTTGCTTTGGTCCATATTTTTTACATGCCTCTCTGTTATCAAGAATCACCATGCTGAACTTTCCTAGGCCATGTATCTATTTGCAGCTAGAAACATTGCAGCTCCCCAGGTTCCTGGTGAATACATCTAACTTCCATTTCTATAATTACAATTTTCAGGATCTGTGAAGGCATTCTGGCACGGCTTCAGCTCTCAAAAGTGTAAGTACAGGGAACACTTCAAGTTTTTTTCAAGGATTCAAACAGTGAAAACTATATTAAATAGAAAGGATTTAAAATTCTGCAGCAGTTGAAAATATGCAGAAAATTAAAAAGTGCCAATGGGGCTAAATATTATTCAGATGACAAAACACATGTACAGCAGTTTACCTAATTAGAAAAAAAACCTCTGATTTTGTAAAAACAATATGATAACATACAGCATGACCTCTTTTCTTATGTTTCATTTGGCCGAGCAAGCAGATAGCTTTTGAAACACTACACAGATCTCATGATCTTTCAAGTGGTCATTCTTTCAGCAGCATCTGCAGTACCACATCCTGACTGAGGTCAGGTCCCCAGGGACATGGTCTTCCTTGCTCTTTCTTCAGAAAAGAATCTTCCAACTGATACTAAACTGTAAAAGGAAAGGTGAGCACTTTCTCAGTGACACTGATAAAGAGGAAAAACACTTGCTCATGACCTGGGTCTTGAAAAATTAAACCAGATGAATCCTACAAGACAAGTCCTCTCCCTTGGGAGCAGAGTGAAACACATGCAGGGTTAAAGGGTGTTCATGCTGCAAGCAGCTTGGGTTAGACCCACGGTATTGTAGATTACCCTTGGGCAGCAATACTGAGGAGGGATAAAGCTCTAAAGCACAGCATCAGAGCAGGAACATTTGGTACTACTTTCCCCAGAAAATTCATTACACAAAGTCCAAGACAAATCTCAGCCCTGAACATATTAATGATAATTTTTTTCAACAAGATTTTATTATCCTGATTTTCCAAAGTCTTTTGCTTTCCAAAGCATTTTTTTCAGTTGTGGCTTCCTGTATCATGCAGCAGAGTGAACAGCAAGGCTATCTTTTTCCATCACTTAGAAGATACCTATATCTTTGAATGTGCTTTCATTTAATTCTCATAAATAGCACTACTAGAAGAATTACCTAGCTTAGTATTGGGAAGGTGCTGTATCAGAGTGCAAAGTGTTATTAAATCCACCTAATAGCAACAGTGGGATGAAACTCATCAGTTCCCAATTCGCAGCAGCAGAACATCAAATGGAAACCAGCCAGCAAAGATGAAAGCCCATTTAGGGTGATGAGGTTCCAGTTAAAGATATTGAGGCTCAGCAATGATACAACCTGAAAAGATTTATGCAGCCTCTGAGCACATAACTGAAAAAAGTACATAGCATGCAGGGACTAGCAGGAGCTTTGGGGCACTAAAATAAATTTCCTTTACTTGATCATGTGAGAATCCGGAGACCATCCTGTGACTTACAAGCTATGACACAGCATTCACCACTGAAAAACAGCAAAAAATAACTCAAAGTAACAAAAATCTGACTGAATCTGTACATTTGAAAGTAATTGCTCACACGTCAGAGGGCACACACACACACAGAGAAGACAGCCTTGGAATAGCAAAGGTGAAAAAAACAAAACTGCAAATTGCTATTTATCTCCTAGATTATAGTTTCTCATTTACAAATATTATTGATATATATTTTGACAGCTCATCAGTATAATAGATTTCAAAGGAGACACAGCAAGTACCTGTCATAAATATCAGTTCAGCCAGAGCTCACTAACAAGGCAGCAGAGTCAGCAAGTGAAACCATAGGAAGCTCATGGGCCAACTTCTGCACTTTATGACAGCAATAGCAGTGCTGAGAGATTCCAGCAACTGATTTCCACAGCCACAAAATGAGAATTCCCTTGGAAGATCTCTACTGGGCACACTGCTCTAACCTTCCTTCCCCTTCTGTTGCTAATGGAGGAAAAAATAATGAAAAGAGTTTAAAAAATTCAAGCAGATATAACTAGATCCAGAGTGGAGGCTGGTGATGAAAACCTGCCGACAGTGAAGAGATTAAAAGCATCTATTAAACAGAAGAGGAGGATAACAGAGAAGTAAAAAGAAGTTTAAGGTGTGAAAATCTGCAAGTCTCTATATTTATATAGATGATATTAGTAAGATCTAAAATGAAAGAGTGGAAGCTGGAAAATCCTGCACACATTTCAGAATATGGCACATGCCCAAACATTATACTATGTGTGAGGTTTTGACACCTTCAGCATCTTCAGCAGGAAATAAATCTGCCATAAGTAAATTTGCCATCATTGCTGAAGATCTAGTCAGCTGACTAAGAGCAAATGACAGCTAGTTTTCTTATCAAACATTATGTAAAACATTAACACATAGGTCTGCCATGTCAAATCCTCCCTTGGGGTACGTGGCCTCATGTGTAAGCCTAAAGCAGCTTTTGCTGGAAGCAAATGAAGCTAGCAAATCTATCCCACAACTACGTCTGAAAGCTGAAACACTAATAAGGCTCCAGCAGATGCTGCAATCAGCTACAGCAATCATCTGGCTGCTTGGCCCCTCTTCCACTCAGGATATGTTTTGGATGCAATGAATTCGTGTGACTGGGAAAAGGTGGCAGGAAAAGCTCAGGTCACTTCTCTGCAGCAGCTCAAGTTTTCTGAAAGTGGAGTCCTGCTGCACTGGGGATTCAGCAAGTGGGGTAGTGTTGGGATACCTCCCATCAGGCACAGGTCTGGTGCTGACAGCAGGGGAAGAAGGAAAAGGGGTAGAAATCTCAGGTGCTCAGGAGGTGAGAACAGTGCTAGGAGACTCATGGCAGTGAAAAGGAAGAAGGTGAGAGGAATATTCCAGCTCATTCCTTGAAGTAGAAGGAAAATAGAGAGAATAAAGCCAGGTATTGAGGGAGGGAGCAGCAATGTGATTTCCACACACTCATAGGAAAACCATGATCCCAATCACTTCTGGAGGTACTGAGGAGGAGGGCACAGACCCCTTCTGGGGGACGGCCTTGTAGAGTCAGGGTAACCTGTCCCAGAAAACACGTTAGAAGATTGTGAGGTCTCCAGTCATTCCTTTGAGAAGTAGGGGGGTATTATCCCTATTCCTCCTTTGCTACCACAGTGTTTATGCAGGGCCTCAAACACCAGCTGCAGAGGTAAAACAGGGCCTCACTCTCCCATTTGAAATCCCCACCTTAAACCACAACAGTCAGATTACTAACTTGTATGTTTTTTGTCAGCAGATCTCAAACCATCTATTCTCAGTTCACAGATACAACCATGAATAGGTAAGAGACTTTCCTAAAGCCCGAGAGGAAGTGGGGAGACTGTGGATGAGCCCTGTTTGGGGACTGCCAGGCTCCTTCCCCGTCAGCTGGGGAGGAGGCCACAACTCAAGAAAAGAATCTTCTCTCTTCCACTTCTGTTTTCAGGCCAGTTTGCATATCGGAAGTGACCAAACGTGGCAAGAGGAAGCCAAATGAAGCCTAAATTTGTTTTGGTAGCAGTGATACACCTTTTGCAGTGAACTCATGGTGCTGCTTTGCTGATTAAATATTTGAATGGAGAGGAACCAATTGGCAAGTGCCATGTGTTATTTGCAAGTGAATACATCAGTTCTTTTACTGCAGTAAGAAAACAAATAATCAGACCCCCAAATTCATGTACCTTCCCTTTAGCAAGGGCCACATTGTGTTGTTACATCAGCAATTGAAATATGAGAGGGTGCTTGTGTTTATACTCAGAGAAGTCATATACAGATTCCATCTGTTCAACATTTGGAGAAAATTTGCAATGATTACTCAGGCTGAAAATTGCTTTGGAGTTTTGTCTGTTGTTGCTTGATTTGAAATAAATCAGCAGTGCAGTGCCTCTCTCCTGAACACAGACACACATGTCAAAGTGACAGGATAGCAGATGAACTTTGGCTGTTCTGATTTGCAAGACTTTCAGGTGCTGTTGACTCTCACATGGTGGTTTTCTCAAACATAGGCTTTGGAGAAATCCAGGAAGAACTGAAGCTGCTGCTGAAGTGAGGAATTAATACCCTGGAGCTTTGCTTCTGCAAACTAAGAGTCATTCCCCTTGGACAAAGTCCATCCCGTGTCATGGGTTCTGGGACAGAGCCATCAATAGCCGATGTCACATCCCAGAGTTGCAGCTGCACTGCCAAAAGCAGTTGCTCAGGAGTCTGATAGAGGTATCAGTTAAACTGAGGCACAGTTGATTCCAAGCTATTTGAACTCATCAGGTCCAGACTTAGATCCAAGCTTTGAAGCAGCTGTCTCTTGCTGAACAGGACAGCCAAGACTCTGGATCTCAACAATATCAAGAAGAATTAAGAAATTTGAAGTTTCATACGGTTTTGCTGATTGGGCTCTAAGTCAGAGCATTAGAGAGATGAATTTCAAACTCAATCCTTGATACGACCAAAGAGGAAACCACAAAAGAGAAAAATTAATTTCAGTCATTCAAATGTAGTTGAATATGCTCAGCTGCAACTTCAGGGAAAAATCAGAAGAATTTAGCTGATTGGATTTTGAACCAGAAACAACTCCCACTAAAGTGCCAGATGTTCAACAGTAGTCACAAATAATATGGGTTAAGCCCTACATCACCGTTATCCAATCCTTCAAAATCCTTGACTGATGGGAGGCTTTTTACATGAAGGTAGGCTATTCAGCCTACCTAGCTTGTGAGATCAAGGGGAGTAAAGCAAAAGGACTGGCTACCCCAGCTAACAAATTAGTAGGATGAGAGAGTGAAAGCATGTGCTGCTCTGAGAATCAGGCTAACTATGTGGGTGGCAAAGAGATGGGAAATGGGTTGGAGAGAGTCAGTATGCATTACCAGCCCCTGATCCTCTGAAAAGCTTGTTGACAATGGTGCTGTAGCCAGGGAGCTTTGGAAGATGAACAGCTTGGCTGGTGGAAAAACCTGTTCTCTGGCCACCCACACCATGGAAACCAGCAAGCAGTTGGCTTCAGAGGGATAAAAGGTTATTTCTATGGATGAAACACACTCAACAATTAAGGGTAAAGTGGCAAAGTTAGGCATTGAGTGAGTCCTAGCTAACACCCAGTGACTGCAGCATGACTTGTGAGACACTGACACCATGACACCATCTGTTTATGATTTATGCTGAACAGACTGCATATAGAAACAGATGGGAGGTGTCAGGTCTGATCAGAATTGTTGTGCTGGTGATTCCACAGCACATTATATAGCTGACAGCCTTACTTTCCCACATACTTCTATAAAGAGCAAAGTGTTTATATTCATATTACTCAGGGAATCATTCTTGCTGAATCCCCCATTGGACAGAATCCTGAAGTTATACAGCTGGGACAGATCTTTATTATTGTATTGGGTGTCACTTTGTCTTGTTCAATATTCCTAAAAAAGGTTCCAAAGTATCTTTTTCAGGCTAGTTCTCAAGGTAAAGTCAGAAACTTGCTGAGACTGCCTTCAAGTTTGCTATGAAGTGACTCTCAGGCCCTGCTGTTCTTCAGCACTGCCAACCCTGCTATTTCAAGTCTCAGCTTTAGAAGGTTTCCTTTATGCTTTCATGATTTCATGTAGTTGTAAAAGTTGAGTTTTCATGACTGTGGAAAAAGAGGATAAATGTAATTCAGATTCAAAAGAACAGAAATCTCCGCTGCAAGGGGAGTCCTGGACTGTCTAATCTCTCCCTTGAAGGAGGATCCTTTCCAACACTGGAACAGGTCAACCATGGTTTTGTTGAACTGAAGCTCGAAAACCTCCAGCTTAAAAGACTGCACAACTTCACTGGGCAGCATGTTCAGAAGTCAAAATCCAGATATAAAAAACTTAAACTCTCTATTCTTCAAGACTGATTTATGATTTTTAACGCAAACACTTGGCAAGGATACTTCCAAGATGATTTTTCTAATATATATAATACGCTATAAAGCGCATTTTCTGCATTATCACTGTCTGTGGACTTCCCTCAGTTATTATGAGACTCAAATCAATAAATATGAGATCAAAATAGCAAAAAAAACCCCAACCCAACAACAACAACAACCACCACCNCTACTACAGGTGAAGGCAACTGTTAAAAACTAAGCTGATTCAAAATTTAAATTTTGTAGGGGTGCAGAGGCTTTCTAATATTTCCAGTTAGCTAAACTGGAAAGATATGGTTATGAGAGACTTTCCATCAGTGTTCAGAAGATTTTTTTTTTACCTGATTATCCAGTGCATTCATAACTAATTTCAAATAATAGCAATAGTAATATTATTTATAATAATAAAAATAATTAACTACCCCCTGAAATGACCAGGCTGCAAAACTGCTGTGAGAAACCACACCAATTGGTGCCATGCATGCTCTGCCATTGCTTTCTCAGTTTCTGATCTGGGTACAAATGTCACTGAGTGATGTGGGGCAGAACATAAGTCCCCATGTCCACTCCCTCCCACAAATCTGGGTAGTCCTACCCCAACCAGAGGCACTACAGCTACCTTAAATGGGCACAAGGGTGAGACAAGGCCTCTCATCTCACTCCACTGATCACTGAGGATGTAAAATGTCTGTGGCTATGGCTATCAACATCTTAAACTCCAATGCACTTTTTTGCCAGTCAGAATAAAACAGCTTTCACTGATTCCGAGGGACTCGAGCCGATTAACATCAGCAGGGTACTGTCCACTATAATTTTAAGCATGAATGTATGTGCCAGACCCTCAAAGTACAGGTAAGTAAAATGACACAGATATGGACCGTGTAGCACAGAGAAAGCTGGCCACCTTTCCCTGGAAGTAAGGGGATCCTGCCAGTGCTGCTCCAGGGCACAGGACCGCCGGTGTTCAGCTGCAGGTCCCACTGCTACTGCGAACGCAGGCACCTGAGCTGCTGGCTAGCTGAGTGGCACCCGAGAATAAAAAGCAGTGGATGGCACAGCAAGTTGTTATAGAAACAAACCAAAAAACTGTTTTATTCCTTCCTTAAACTAATCAGGCTTTCTGAAACTATAGTAAAATGGAGCATTGTACCACTCTGAGCTGGCACATCCTTCCTGGATATTGTGCCTTGGAGCAGTGCTGCAGTAGGAGTCACCAGTGCTGCACATACCAGCCACTGCACTTCCAGGACACCAGAGAGAGGGATTGTTTTAGGGATTGTTTGTAATTAGTATAGAGATAAGAAAGAGTGGATTAAGAAGCAGTCACATTTAGGAGTTTTTCACAATTTTCCTCAGGCTCTAGAGAAAAAAACCCTCTAATTCCCACATATGTGGGACTGTGTGGCTTCTCACAGTCTTATCTACCTGGCATTATGGGAACTGATCCTGAAAATCACCTGCCAGATCAGTTGCATTTACTTCCCTAGGCAAGATCCAATTTTACACAGTAAAGATGCAGAACTCAGCTGGCCTGAAGGCAGACAGATATGATAGAAGCACAGGGTCTGGCAAGGAGGACACTCAATAAACTCTCTAGAAGCTGCTTCCTCATTAGTCAGCACAGTGACTGGGTTGCAACTAGGGACAGAGCCATGGGAAGAAACTACTGGCAGAGATAGTTTCCCCATATGTTTAGAGCAGAAAAAGGAGGCTCTGACTTTTGGAAAGATGCCCTCCCTCTGTCCTGCTTCTGTGCTTGGTGCTGCTGCTAGATTGATTCCCTTCTGCTCAGCCACAAGACTCCATGTGCTGGTAGGCTTAGAAGAGAGCCATGTTCAATGCTCTCACTGGATAGAGCTGGGGTGGTTATGGCAGGACACCCAGTTTGTGGTTCAGGGAACAAAGCAAGCTGCCCTTCCTCCAGCATCATCCAGTTCCCTCAGGTCAGCTTTACAGGGCCTATACACAGGCATGTAGGTACAGCATAGTCCCTGGACACCCAACATAAGGACAGCCAGCATTACATGGCAAGAACTTTCCCCAGCCTCATCTACACTTGTCAGGCATCTTGCAGCAGAGTGGGAACCCAACTAGAAAGGATCAGACTTGGCCAAGTGTTCGAGTAGAGGGGAAATGCTTTCATTTCTTAACTTTCCCTTAAAATAATACGCACGATCTGTTCTGGGAACACCCACCCAGTGAAAATCCCTCTGGAGACTGCCTGCCAAAGCCTGTGAAAATCCCTTCTGGGAGCTGTGTCCGCTATTTCAGACACAGCCTGCTCATAGGAACATAAATCTGCTGTCCTCACTGATGAAGATTATTTGAGCTGGATTTAATGTGCCTAGGCACATCTTTCTTAACTTAGCTCAGATAACCACCTGCTGCTTCACGTGCATTTGCTGCTCAGTACAGATCTCTAACAGAGTCCCCCCTGCTGCTGGCAGCTGCCCTGGGCTGCACACTCACCTTTTCCCCAATACCTGGCACAGTCTCAGCATAACTGGTGCTAGGGAGGAAGCCACTGAAATATTTTACCTTGGGATTCTCTTCTATTGCAGCATTTTGCCTTATCAAATCTGGAGCAGAGAATACCTGGTGTTTAGGAAAGAAAGTAATAGAATATAGCACTACTCCCTAAAAACATAATAGAGATGACACTTACGAAAACTTAACAACATCTGTAAAAGGTTCCCTTTCTATATGATTTACAAGATAACATGTTTCTTTGCTGAACCTCTGACTAGAAGACCATATGGGAGCTGGTTTGCCACTAAAGTTTCATTTGGGGGTCAAAACCACTGAAAGAGGGTTCTGAGTTATACAGGTGATCTCTCTCCATTACGGTAATTCCTATAGTAAGGAAGGGAGGTGGGGAGAGCAGGAATAAACCACATATGTTAGCACTTCTGCTGGCATCTTGTTGGATTGTTTTAAATCAAAGGAATCCCCACATTTTTTTTGGGACATCATAACATTGGCACACAGAGACCTTTCTAAGATTTGGCATAAGACAACACTGTTTTTAGCCACAACTAGCTCGTGCTGCCAGCCACTCCAAACACATTCCCATCTCAACATGCTGCTGGCACCAACTCCACCTGCTGGAAACAACCTCACGTCCCAGCTGGATTCAAGTTCTCTGAATGCAATTGTTGTATTTGAGAACTTGACTCTGCTAACATCCTTGGTGATGTCTCAGTATTAAAACCTCCGGAATCAACAAGTGCTTGGTGCTTTCACATCTTTCTGAATTAACTGACCAGCAGTCCATCCTCATTCTAATGCAAGGGTTTAACTCTGTCCATGTTCTTTAGAATTCACCCCTCTATCCATGTATATCAGAAAATTAAATGCAAGAAGCAAAGTTTATCCTGTACTTTCATGTTTTAGATAATTTACAAGCAATCAATTCAAGATTTAGTTTATCTAGTATGATATAAAGTAGATGAAATAATCACAAAGAAAGATTATTTGTGTCTCTTAGCCAAGGCTCCTGGAACACATAACAAGCATTAGGCATCAGACTTCATGTCCACAGATCCCCCCTAAGGGATGATCAGACACTACAACATCTTATGTACACGTACTCAGAACAGAGGATGTCACATGGTTGGTCCAGTTCTGAATCTACTACTTGTAATGCTCACAACTGTGAGTTAAAGAAAGGCTTCATAAGACTTCCACCTTCAAACTGAAATTCTACCCAGTGGGGAAACTACCCTGTCAGCTGCTGTGGCACTCAGTGTTAATTACCTTCTCTGTTAATGCTCTGCTTTGTACCTCCTGTGTCAGTTCATTTCCAACAGATGATGGGCTTTTTATCATCCCTTCAGCTGCCAAGCAAAGCACACTCTATTAGTGTAAGTGTCACAATGTGGATGTTTATCAGCTGAATAAATTATTGCTTAACCTTTCCTTTAAGCCAACCATATTTTTACTAGTCTTGCATTCCTATTTTCCAATTGATAAAGAGGAAAGAGGAATATAGCTGATATCTACAAAAAGGCAATAAAGTCAAGCATACCCTGCAGCATCTTGATACTCAAACCTCTGTCCCTGATGCTTTCCTCTAACTCACATTTCTGCTTCTCTCCTAATACTATTTAACAGCAGCACAAACCAGCATGTGCTGGGAAATCCAAGCATACAGATTGCAAGGTGGCATATATTTATGCATTATTAAAACAGTATTTTAAAGAGCTAAAGATCTGTTCACTCAGATGAACTAATATAAATCCTGTGATTCAAGGGACAGGAAGTTGTCATTATGAGTTTTACTGACTATTATGGTCAAGTCAAAATTAATTATTTGCAAAAAAGTTTGATTCATTTAATCTGGGAATCAGCAGTAGCATCGGGATTTTTTAAAATCACCTTGTGTGCTAAACCCACAATTTTCTAGGTTTCCTACATGTTTGCTGAAATCAAATACATTCAATTCTTGAAAATATCTGGAAAATACCTCACTTTATTTTCTTTGTTCAGAACTTTTCAAAATAATCTGAATGAATACACAGATATGCTCAGATACGCGCAGATATCAGCAGTCACAGGAAAGTTCATATAATGTTGTGATAGTGAGTTCATGAGATTGCTGGCATTTTTCCCAGTAATTCAGTGATTTTATTATCCTAGTATGCTTGTTTTTTGCAATAGGCAGATTAAACTCATACTTTGTGAAGATACAGCAAAACACCTTCATTATAATTCTGTATGATTCAAAGTTTTTCTCATGAGTATAAATCACTGCAGTAGCTATGATGGTCTAATGATACCAGAGATAAAATTTGTTGGCAAAACCAGAATCTGTTATTAGGAAAAAAAAAGTATTTATGAAAATATTTGTACTTTCAAAATATATCACCTAATCTAATAAAAGAGTTGCTTTCTTTCTACCAAATTTGAAAATGTCTTGAGTCATTTTTGGATCATTCAAATATCACAGATTTTTTTTTCAGTAGCAAAACAAAAAGGAAGTTGCAAACATAGTGCTCAGAACATTTTTACTTCTATTTACATCAAACATTGCCTTCAAAATTACAGGGAAGTTCCTCTAATTTTATACTATTCTCAGTGTAAATTTTCCTAGAAGACAGAGGCTGTAAACTTGACTCAATACTAGGAATGATTATCTACAGTTGCAGTGCACTTTCATCAGCAGTAAAGTTGTCATCCATTTACTATGTGAGTGGAACCACTAGCTTTTTTTATTAAAAAAACCACCACCAACAACAAAAAAAGCCACACAAACAAACAAAAAACCCACCAAAAAAACCAAACAGAAATCTTCTCAAGAAAAGGTTTTAAAAATAGTTTCCTTTTTATTAGTCTCTCACTTCTGGAAAGGCATTTAATCATTATCAAAGTGTGTCAAGTGATAATCTCAGATGTGGCAATCAAGTGCAGGCACAACTTTGATGCAACACCTCACATGCACAGCAAAACATCTTTCTGGAGTTTGTTCCAACAATTAAAATCTTCAGCCTTTTGCAGGAG
Organism: Irena cyanogastra; assembly: GCA_013397155.1. Lineage (NCBI taxonomy): Eukaryota > Metazoa > Chordata > Aves > Passeriformes > Irenidae > Irena > Irena cyanogastra. The sequence continues at coordinate 243,796 of VWZV01015465.1, forward strand.
CTGAACTGCTGTGTAAGCTCAGAAGGGCACAAAGACTCAGCTGAAAATGCACTCAATATCTTCAGTGAGTTTCCTCAGGTTTCACATCAAGTCAGGACTGTCCAGCCTATGGCTTTGGTGAGAGCACTGTACCAACACTTGCCATAGCAGAGCCTCTATTACTGCTTCTGTCTCAGACTGGGCATGAAATAATGCTTCAGACTGCCGGGACTACTCTCTTCTCTGGAGTCTTATCAATACTGAGAAAATGTTGACAATTTGATAATGAACCATTATCATTTGGGAGAAATGAGAGAGAAATTGAAAGCAAACATCTGGTAAATTGAATTAAACATATTAGACATGCTCAAATCACAGAGTATCTGCTGCAGGTCTGCTGCTCAGAATACACATTTACATCATGGATTACAAAACTTCTCCCTCTTTTTATATCAGCATTTAGTCTGATGCAACTCTGATAACTGCTCCAAAATTACTTGCTTACCAGCCACTGCAATACTGCATCATGAGCATGTAAAAATCCTAGCATCCTCTGGCACTGGATGCCTTCATATTTATTTACCTCAAAATCCTTCCCCCTCCCAGCAGTGCTCACCTAGTGACTTTTGTTTACAACTCCTGCACCAACTCCTCTCCCTAAGTAGGCCAAGATCTTGAGCATTATGAGCTTCGTGACTGTGGAAATTCTGCCATCTTATTCATACCACACCTAGTAAAACTAGTCTGCAACAATGTATGAGGACACAAGAATAGGCATGTGTTGAAAAGACTTTATCTATTTTTGCACCTAAACCTCATATCAAATTCTTTCATACCAAGAAGTCTAATTTTGTAGTCCTCTTCTAAATTATGTTATCAACGTTATCTGCTAGTTAAATAGAAGAGGGCTTTGTAACTTTTTTTCTAACAGCTGTTTTTTGCCAAGCAATGTATTCGGTGAGTTTTGAGTTAGTTTATTTATGGAACTATCATGAAGTACCCACTCACTTCTTAAAGAAATCCTTAAAAATCCCTCAAACAAAAGGCAAATCACAGAAAGCAGAAAATTTACTCCTTTTTTGGCCTTCTTTTTATTCCAGAGGTAACCTACCTGATAATAAGCTTCCATTAAATGTTAATAAAACAAAGGTTACATAATTCAATATCCAGCAAGGACTAAGCAGGATAAATCCAGATACTAATGATGGTTTGTTTGGGATTAATGGTAAGCGTTGGATTAGTTGAGGGCTTCTTGGTATTTGCATTTCCCAGCTCACAACAAAAACTCCAACAGCAAAAGGCTAGTGCCACCTTTGGATGAAAATTCATATTAGATCCCTCAGTCAATCTGATTTTCTGTTCTGCTATTTGATTAGATACTTTGTCATGCTTTCAGAAAATTAAGTAAGATTTAATTAGAAAGTTGTTTTTTTCTTCTCTCTTACCTTCTTTTTTCCTTTTTTCTCCCACTCAACTCTAATTTTTAAGCAATAGAGAAAGAGTCCTTCCCTCTGCTCAAACTCTTTGGAGTTTATTCTTGGAAATGTATCAGAAGGTCTATTAATTGTCATGATACTTGATTAAAGCCCATTTTTAAGATATTTCCACAAAATTGTTAAGCATTTGAGGGAGACAAAAAAAATCAGTGAAACTTTTAACCTAAGTTTAGGTAAAGGTTTACGTAACTTTGCTTCTTATTTTGGTACTTCACACATTTCCAGACTTGTCCTTATTTTACCTTGCTTCAGATAGCCAGAAATATCCTCATCAGTCATCAGACCTGCAGCACCTCATTCATCTCGCTAAGAAAGGAGTTCTTCATTTTGAAAGGCTGTATCCAAATGTGGTGTACAGCCTCTGGCTGAAATGGAGCTCACTTTCTTCACAGGGGCCCGTGCCCTGCCGTGTTCTGAGCTTGTGACTAGAACAGCCTTACTTAACACCCCAGTGGTTTTGGCTACCACTGAGCAGTGCTTGCACAACATCAAAACTTTCTTGTTTGTCACTCTGGGGGTGGGCAAGGATTTGGGAGGGAACAGAGGCGGGACAGGTGACACAAACGGGCCGAAGGGATATTCCATACTGTGCATCTTCATGCTCAGAGATAAAAATCTTGGGTTAGGGGATGGAACATCTTCCAGCATAGCCATTGCTCAGTCTGGCTGGACATCGGTCTGATCACAAAAGATGGCGAGAGCAGCACTTTGCCTCGACTCTCCTTCCTTCACTTTTCAACTGTCTTTACCTTGACCCAGGCATTTTCCTGCTTTTATTCCTTCTGTTGTGTCCCCCACCCTACTGCAGGAGGTGTGAACAAGCAGCTGTGTGGGTGCTTATCTGCTGGGTCAACCCACACTAGGATTTGTAAAACTTGTGCCTCCACAACAGGGACATGGAAACATCCAGCGTCTCATTCCTTATGGCAAAATAGTATTTGTCAGCATTACTGACAATCGAATGTACAGTCATCGTTGGTATTAAAAAAAGTGGAGAGGGCAAGCAAAATCCCAGAGAGGCAAACGATACCATTTGCTAATTGGCTTTGGTTTTCCATCTCTGTGTGGGTTTTATAATTACATGTGAGCTTTATTTGATTTCAAGGGCTCTGCATTTATTTCTAATAGTAGTACTTTCCAGTCTTTATTGGATGATCCCCTGGAAACCTTATTCTAAGACAAGAATGTGATCAACCAAAACCTTTACTTCCTGTGTTCAGACATACCTCTACAGCAACATGAAACAGATACCATTTAATCTACCACACAGACAAGTGACAACTTGAGAAAGACAGTCTGGAGTGAGTCAAATCAAAATAAGGGACTTTTCTTGATGATTTCCCAGTGCAACCAATTTAGTCCACTCCCTGCACACCATGTGGCCTTGTTTTTCAATTTTTCAGTATTTCTTTTTCCTTAACAATTCCCCTTATCCCCTTAGGGGTGAAAGGACAAGTGTTTGCTTTCAACTGAGGAAATCCTCTGATATCAATGCCCCTCTATTGCCATCCTATTTCTAAAGCTTCTGATTGCAAAGCTGAGCAAAATTTGGCCAGCTGACTTCTTTTGCTCCCTGCAAGTACCTCCTACACTTGAGGAGAAAATTCAGGATCACCTGAAAAAAAGGTTCACCTACCACACATCAACACATAACTGAAGTGGTATCACTATTATCATGTGACTCCTAACACAACCATTTATTGGAGAAAAGGCTCATGTTTCCAGTTTTTTCATATGCCCCTACCACTAACACCTGAGTGCCTCTGCCTCATTTAGCACTTGAGTCAAGGTCAGGTGAATGTAAGAATGGAGTAGGTCAGAAGATTCCTGAACCCCTGACATGCTGGGAAGCTCTAAAGAGTACCTAAAATTCATATCTTGTATGACAGCATTTCTTATTAATGTTTTATTTAAGTGAAAGTCAGTCAATGAAGTAAAGTGCACATGCAAATCAACTACTAATTCTTACTTCCTCCTATTTTTATACAAATAAATTTTAAAAGGGTGACTCTGGAGCTGCCAGCATGTCTGTGCACATCTATTAAAATGAAAGTAAACTGAAGTAGATAAAACCTACCAAACAGTAAATGCTGCTCTTTTCTCAGTTCAAGCTATGTTTCTTGGCTCATCTGGCACTCACAGCCACCTTTATGCTTCCATGAACCCAAGGCCATATGAAAAAGATTATATCCCAAGATAAAAACACGTATCTCCAGACTGTGAGAGCTAGATTAAACCATTTGACATGTATTTCATCCCTGTCCTGCTGACATAAAATGCAGCAGCAAGCAGGCCCTTTCTGCCAATACAACCCATTTATTCTATCACTAACACACCATGTGCCTGCAGCCCCTGTCCAGGCTGCTTACATAGGGGCTGACATTCACTCAGACCTTGACCATAACTCAGCTTTACCATCATGGTGGGACACACTCAGTAACTGAGAGCTGACCACTTTTGTGTTCACAGTGTGGACCATCACTAGGTTTTAGCTTTACGACTGCAGCCAACTAGTTTTAAAACTACTAACCTGGTACCCAAGTCAGGATTTTAACACAGAACATAAATCCCAGCAGATGCTGGGAAAATGCATCCAAAAAGCTGGGTAAGTATTTGGCCAGAGGATCCAGCCTCCCAGGCTGGCTAGTTTAGAATATCAGCTGCAGCAAGAGAAAAATAATTTGCAGATTCTCATGAAGCAATTCATCAGAGCATGTAGCTCACAAACAATAAGCAACACTCTGCTAGGCTTACAGCACTTCAAGCCTAAGCACACGATTCCAAAACAATGAGCTTGTGGCCATATCACACGATCTAAATTTCTGTACTACCCTGCCCACAAAGGCTGGCTCCATCCCCCCTAGCCTAGATGCTAACATAGGCAGAAGCCAACAGGCTGACAGTGAGTTTTGCCCTTCTTTTCTCTCCCTGACCAGATGGGAGTCTTCCCTTTCTTCAGCAAGCAGCTAGAACTGATATGACTGCTCTGATCTGAGAAAAGGTAAAGGAGAAATTCTGTTCAGACCAGGGGTGTGGGGAACAGTCTGTCCAGCCTGTCTCCCCGGGGCAGGCTCTGGTGCTCCAGCAGCCAGATTATTACCTCCTAACCTACATTAACCTACACATTCATCCACCACCCCAGGAAACTATCAGGCCCTTGTCCAACACATTTAAAAGTGGCACAGCTGCAAAGGGTACAACAATACTGAAGAGAAATGTCAGTATTGTGAAAGACACAAGTGATTGTAGGTAAAAGTATTCCAAAATTTAACAACATGGTAGGCAGTACAACTCTAAATAGTCACTAATAAAGGCACTCTAATAAAAATTTAGGGACACAGAATTGCAAGTCAACTCCTTATGGGTGAGGTTGTAAGTACCAGCTGAAACAAAAAAAGACCATTCTCTTGCAACACTAGCAGAAATTCCATGTTGCCCAAAACTTCAGCACTAACCCCTGGCTTTCAGTGCTTTGTTTTAACAGCTTATGCAGCCAGGCTCTCCCCACGTGCCTCCTCCAGAGCAGACAGTGCCTCACAGTGCTCAGCTCAACAAGAACAACAAGAAAGTTGGGGCTGACACCATGATGATGTTTGTTCCACATATGGCTGCAGCTCACACTTCATTAGTGCCTGTTCCCGAACGACAAGTTTATCTGCTGCTTTGACATTAGCTGCCTCACACCTGCCTAACCACATTGCAGGCAACACGACTAACCCAACAGCACTTTGGTTCCAAGAAATTCCACGTTCCATCTAATTTACTTACCTGGTGAAAAATCATACGCTGGCAAAACTCTTTCAAAGGCAGTCACAGCAAACGGGATGGCTCCTGAAGTCTATAACATTGCTAAGCAAGCAGCAGTGGCTGACACTGTTGGATGTTTGCACAGCCTGGATCCACTCACCGATCAGTAGGCCCAAAGGGAGACTCTCAGGGTGGGCAGCCACAGGCCAAACACCTCGGGAATTTGGGTATTTTTTCCCTACTGTAATTTATTGCCAGTTAACACCAATTTCTGATTGCTCAGCTGATTGCTGGGGGGTGGGTGGGAAAGCATAAACACCTCCATGAAGAGCTCTCCTGTCCCTTTCTAATCTCAGCTTCTCGTGGGTCACAGACCAGTTACAGTCAGTCCCACTGCCCTGCTGAGGCAGCGGGTGGGGCAGGTGGCTGGGGTTGCATGGTACCAGTCCCACCTGCTCTCTTTCCTTCTTGCTGTTCTTCCATTGCCACTCCATGTCTTTATGTTCCCAGCTCAGTGTGCCTGCTTAGATGGGTCCCCCCCCCCGGTGTGAGGCACCCACAGCCCCTGTCCCTCAAAGGATCCCTCCTTGGGTGTGGGTCACCTTCCAAGAGCAGCCACTCTCACAGCACGGTGCCTCTGGCCCCTCGCAGCTGCCATTCCTGCTCAAGGGTATCAGTACTGGTGGCCACGGGCTGCCCATGCCACGGGCTGCCCATTCTGGCTGGCAGCACCATGGGGCAGGCGATGGCCATGTGCCAGGCAGGGCAGCCCCCAGCCCCACTCCCACAGTCACAGAGCTGCTCTGCACCACACAGCTTAAAAGTGTAACAGACAAACTACTGGGGAAAAAAAAAAAAAAAGAAAAAAGCAATCTCAGTCTACCCTTGCTCTTACAGCACTAGATAATTCAAAATATTGAAATATTAAAGTAGAACAGCACTAATACTTCAGCAGTCTTTGACATGAAATTGTGGAAAATCCTCTCATGAGTTACTTTGGATTTATTTATCTGTTCTAGATTTGGGGTATTTTTCCCCCTGCAGATTTCCATTTGTTTTAGCATATATACCAACACTGGGCTGCTATTGCTATGCAAATTCTTTCATTCAGATTTCTTTTCATAATAGCTTTTGTTTCAAAGGCTTGCATAACTTGCTAAGGAACTCGCGTTTTAAAAATATACATACTGAAAACAAATTAACATTTTCTGCAGGAGATTTCAAATCTCCTGTACAAAAGGGAGCTAAAAAGGAAAAAAATCAATTATTCTTTTAAGTGGGGTATCAGAAGTGAGACTTTTAAAATGACTTCAAGGTTATAATGGATGAGTTTGTTCAGACACAGAATGCAATTGCAAACACAATGCCATTTCAGAAGGAAAAGTTTCCTTGGTTCCAATACTGTACTTTCCTGAAAAGAGACTTTATTTGGACCAGAGACACACAAACATCCTGCTTTTCCAGAGAAGCTTCCTTAATGTCCACAGTGAACTGCATCATCAACGTCCTTGGGCCTTCAAAGCTCCAGCCTCAGACCACCCTGAGACACAACATGTGCCCTGCAGCCACGAATGCAGACTTTGGGTCACGATGCTGCTGCATGCACTAGAGCACAGAACCTGGAACTGGGCAGGTGAACGTGGCAGCAAGACATCACATGAACACACAGCTTAGACACATGAGTTGGGTTCCCAGCCAAAGGACTGGTCTTCACTAATACCAGCCATACCAGTTTTGATTTCCAGCCAGCTTGTATCACAAACTCTGCCTTTTCTTCTTTTTTGGTTTGGTTTTTCAACCATCAAAATGACTTGCAGTTGCATTTATATTGGGAATTCTCTTCAAACACATAACAGGCACAGAGAAAGTGTCTGCACTGAAATTCTTTGCTTACTTTCATCTGACCATTGCAGGAGAATGTACAGAGAAAGTCTCTGAACTGCAATGTGCTCTAGCATGTTCTTTTAATGATGTAGCTAGTAGCAACTAGCCAAGAGGATTCTGAAATTAGTTATTTCTACAGCTTCTGGATATGATGAAAAGCACTCAGAAATATCTAGAACCTCCTTCACATTTTACCATTCAAGACAGCATTATTATCTTCAGGAATACAATATTCTGAAAAGACAGTTCTGCCCATCAAATTTCACTAAAAGTCATGGAAAATTAGACATGTTTTTTATTCCCTGAAGAATAGAACCAAGGAAAAAACTTCATGCTTCAAACAGTGACTGACAGTCTTTGTAACTTCTGCACATTTTGTGACTGTATTATTGAGATGTTTATTCCTTTAATTGCATTAGTTTAATCAGACAGTAAAGTTAAAGAACAAGCAGCAATGCAGGGGCAGACAATTTCTATTCTATTCCATTCTAATATCCCATTTATTGACTGAAGAATCCAAACCAAGGACAGCCTTGTCTCATACAGGCATCCATGCATCCCCAAAGAACAGCAACTCCTCTCTCAATGAACAATCAATACCCCACAAGTGTTACAAGATAACCCCCAAGCTTTCTGAGCTACTGAGACTCTACATCCTAATTTTGGCTTGATTTCAGAACTGCCACTGGCACAAGCTGAAAAGACAGAAAAGCAGAAACAACAAAGCATTGAGTTGACCAAAAGAGTTCACAGAAAAAAAAACCAAAAAGCAGAGCTGCTGAGTGTTCCAAGTGAACCAATGAGGTGTCTGAAAGAGCCAGAATGAAACTGTAAACTGAAGTAAGAAATTCAAGGATGCTGCTTTAATGTACTCCTCTCTTGAGCTTAGTCTCCTTAATTAAAAAAAAAACAAAAAAACAAAAAACAAACAACAATGGGCATTTAAGACAACCATCCATCCACTGTATCCATGGATAAACAGAGACTCCTAAGGGGAAGAAATGCACAGAGACTCCCTGGAGCCATGGTGCAGAAACCCAGATGATACCAAGGGAAGATCTTAGCTTCTCATATTCTGGATCACATCCTCCACTTTCCATAAACAGCAAGGGAGCACTAGGCTTCTATTCACCTACATGATATACCTGGTGTTAGTAAAAGAGTAAGTGCTCTTCTATCCACACACCACAGCAGATCACAGAGTAGAACATTTCTACCCATCCAACTAAGAGAAAAAATCCCAGAGGAGATAGTTATGCTAAAGCAGAGTATTAAAAACATACATCACAAATAGGCTGAAGCTGATGATCCAGAAAGTAATTCTTAAATATTTGCCTAGGAAATATAATTAGACAGCCAAGTAGGAATCTGCGTGTCCTCCCCACTTCCATCTTTCTCCCGTGTCTTCCCTAAAGCATACCATTTTATCAGCACAGATAGATGCCAAATCAGACTCGATATCAGAAGTGCCTTGCTACTAAATTTCAGCTGCTTGCATAGTGACACAAGCTACTTACCAACTCGAGGGCTACAAATTTGCTAAACAACTGAAGAAAGAAACCTTGGAGTCAAAACAAAGCAGCTGACTTGACAATTTTCAATATAATGTAAATAATGCTATATGTCAGCAGTTTTCATCAGTCACACAAAAGAAGGCCAAGTTCTGTACAGTACGCAGTGTGTGGCACTGCTAGTTGAGAGATTTTACACTTGTACATACATCAGTAGGCAGCAGAGATTTCCCTGCATCTTCCCTGCATCTAGAGCCACAATACACTGAAGATGTGGCAGAGCACTTACAATCAGAAATCAAGTCTTACAGAAGTATACGCTTAGGAAATCAGCACTGTTTTAAACACTATTTCAGAAAGCTCATGGAATTAAAAAAAAAAGGAACATCATAATGAAAAGTCAGTTAACATGAAGATTTTCCAGTACTGAGCAGCCCAACTATAAAAATTCCCTCATTCTGGATTTCATACAATTACATTGCATATGCTTGAACTATCTAATGAATAATTAAGTAGCAGAATTTCAGCATAATGAAATAAAAAGCAGAAGTAAATATTGGTTAGTCCAACAAGTTACACAAAGCTGTGTATTCAAAATCACACAGACCAACATTTTGACCAGTGACAGTGGAGTGCTGCATTTATTAAAACTTCATGAATAGACAAGAAATAGTCTTGTAATTTCTTGTTGTTGGTGTCAACCTAGTACCAGTTGATAAGGTGGAAGTTTCCAAGAATATCCATTACTTGCCTTTAGTGCTCTTCTGCATCTGTGTCATTGATACTAAGCCTCATTTCTGCTTTTCTCCCCATGAGACTGCACAAAAATTCCATTTGTAACCTGGTGCCCCCAACCCTGCCCTTAGTCATAACCTGAAGCATGAATCAGATAAATCACCCAGCACAGAACACTTCATAAGCAACTTGCAGCCATCAAACCTAGACCTGCAGACTCTGCTGTGTGATCGATGAATTTAATTCTTTATGATGCTGTTCATAATCCTAACCTAATCTCATCCTGGAAAAAAACATACACCATTATCTTCTTCTGATGTGACAGGCTTGCAGAAACTGAAAAATTAGCCACTAAAACTTTCCAAAGCTTAAACTCATGCTTAATTCTATGGGGAATAATTGACAAGACATCCATAACTCTCTCAAGCAAAGCAGAACACCATCTCCCTAGAAAAGTCATCATAGTTTTGGTTATTTCTCCTTCCTTCCACGTTGCCTAAAGCTCTTTCTTCACTCCATCCATACTGTATTTCCAAACCAAGAATGCCAAGGCAGATACATTTTTTCCCAGTCTCAAAGAAGTGCTCAACTTCAAAGAAAACATATTCCCCCTGACTAGATGAGTTATTTTAGAAGCACTTCAGCACTGTTAGAGCCTATGTTCTGACAAGCAAAGGAAAATTCCATTCACAGATGAAAAAATAACCGTATGATTTGGAAGCTATTTGTTTCTTAGAAAACAATCAGCAGAACAGTCCTGCCAATGTAGGAATAAAATTACCAGAAGTGCTCAAGCGCTGTACTCTTAGGTGTGTAAATACTGACTTGTATGTACAGCTCACACAATGCAGTCTCTACCTGGTTTTGAGATCATGCATGCATGCAATAGAAACACAAACTTCAATTTTGTGTTTAAATAATGTAAATTACTCATTTCCATACATGAGCTTAAAGGCACTCATTTTTATATGTAAATAGCAGTAAGGCTACTACTTAAATGTTCAAAATGTTCAGTCTTTCCAATGGGCTCCTTGAACACAGCTATGATTTCCTTCACTGGATAGTCTAATACCTCCACAGCAGTAGTATTCTTTTTTTTTTAAGATAGCTTTTTGCATCAAGTTATCAGCTATGACATAAAACTCATGTACATGTGAAATTAAGACCACACATTGTAACTGGCCGAAGGCAGTGCACAATATTGCAGGAAATAAAATCAGTAATATGTGATGGCATGACTTTGTTACTTTTTCATAACAATTAGGTTATTCAAACAGTTAGATCAGACTACACAGAATGGACATTAGGTGCAGTTTTATAGGATGAGACTGTCATGCAGGCATTTTACAGCGATTCAGCGCTTGGAAGGTATGCACTACATACAGGTTATCCAACTTCTTCCAGTTCAACATTTACTTTTCTTTTGCCTTTCCATACCAGAACCAGAAGAATTTTACATAAGGAAAAATATTAACTTCTTAATTAAGTCCTGTCCTTCCAACCAGTGGAGCAGTATTCTGTGGGCTACTCTTAAAAATTCAAAAAAAAAAACAATGCCCAAAAGTAAATAAATTCATATTCCACACAACAAAAATAGTATTTTGACCATCCTGGAAAAGAAATTAGAAAATGAAAACTCACACTGAATTTCTACAATAAACACAGTGTTAACTATTCAAGTCATTAGTACACAGAAACACAAAAGCTGTGCTTAAAAACTGTTACCATCAACTACAAAAGGAAGCAGATTAGGATCATGGTCTGCAATATCAGAGTGTTTTTTGACTGCAACAGAAACTAAATTTAGACCCAGTTACATAAAAAATACTAATAGCCTTAACACTTTCAATCAGCATAAGAGGTTTAAAGATACACAAATGATTTAAAGTCTGTTGACTAGTTTTATACTGCTTTTGCAATATTGTGCATTAGTAAAATCAGGGAGATTATGAAAGAAATACTAAAGCATAATAAAATTACATAAAGCATGAAAAGCAGGCTATGCAGAGTGACTCCAAACATTGATATTTTACTAGAGTATGTCAAAAACATAACTTCTCTATAGATTCTTGCAGCATGGAGGTCAATCTAATCAGGTAATGCAACCCAAGTACCTGGTAGGTTCAGAAAATAGGTTGGACTCTTTATAAATGCAGTATTAACTTGTGTGATCCTACAGAGGGAAAAGAATAAAATGCTTACTATCTTCATACTGTTGCAAACTGCTGATCCATGACTAGCACAACAGCACAAAGCAATCTGGCAGCCTTTCAAATGCCAAGTCTGGCACGGTGACGGGCAATATGCTCCACCAGCTGTGCAACTCCTTCAGGAGCTGCAAAACAGCAGAAAAAGTAATTCCCTGATGATTTTTCAGAGAAGTTCATTACTATGTCTTGCAGAGCACCTGCCAATAATTTAGGAAGTATTGATTACATCATGCTCAGGGTTTTTTCCTCCATGAAAGCTAAACAAGTTCTCTGAAAACAACAGCAGATACAATTTTGCCCTAACAGAAATAATTACTTGGATAGGCTATACCTTTTGCCTCAGACATGTAGTAAAATTACAAAATGAGTGGCAATGTTATCACATCCAATATCACACTTTTTGATATGTAACCCACACCATGAAAACATTTCAGGTTCACATACTGAAGCATATGCAACAGGCTAGTTAGGTAAATGTGGATAACCTTTTTTTTTTTTTGCTGACCATTCTTTTTTTATGTGACAGTTCACTGCAGTGGAATCAGAAAGCATTCCTGAAATGCCTGTTCCTATCATTGCATTCTAGGTAGCTATAGAAATTAAATGGCTGACAGTCCTACTAATTTTCAGTGATAATTAAGCTCTATGTCCCATTTTTTCCTTTCAAGGATCTTTCAAAATTCTCCTGTACAATTTTACTACACAATTTGAGTGTTACCGCTGATAAAGACATATTACCTCCTGCCTCGGGATTATTTCTAAGAAACTTTGGTAATAACAGCTGAAATTAGCACACTATAAAACTTACACAGATGGACTTAAAAGACTAAAAACCCCATGGTTTGAAGCAACTACTGTAAAATAAAGTATACTGGAAAATAAGGCATGATACCTGGTCAGTCACATTTTTGCTGTTTCTACAAAAATATAAACAGCTGGAGAGGAAGCAGTTCCCTGGATTAGATAAAGTGCAATGGTTTTACATAAAACTACAACCTTAAACACCAATAAAAGGTAATCTTTCAACCTCTAGGCTATTAATAATCTCTTTTCTTTGCTAGAACTCAGCAATCACTCCAAATTAGAGTTCTTGTTCTTATTTACAGAGCCATAAAGGACTTGAGTAAATGACTGTACTGTGTATCAACATGGGTCAGAACTGGTGAGAAAACTAAACGAGACTTCTTGCAGACGAGGCAGCTGAGTTAAGTGACAACTTTAAGATGGTTATCAGTGAAACCATCACTTGAGAAATCAATCACTCCAAGAGCCGTTGCTTAACAACTGTGTTGCCAAGAGTTCATTCTTCACAGCTATATATTCCTATGAACTAATAAGCCATAAACAAAGGAAAAAATAATTTTGGTTGCATGTAAAAATAAAAACCTTCAACATTTTGAAGATGGCATTTTTATTTACTTGCAAAAGTTCTGACATTGTTATTGACATTAAATGTTATGCTCTATTTTCTACATCTCAAATACCAGCAAGGGCATGGTAGCCACTACTACACAACATTATGAATGCTCTCCATTGGTTGCCCATGTAATTTTCCAGAGTCAGTTTTACAAAAACTGGTATCAACCTTGGGCCAAGTTCAACAGAAAGCCTGTGGTTTGGGTTGTATTATTTTTTAATTGAAATGACCACCATTGCAAATTTCTTTAGAATCATTTGTCAAAAGTAGCTTTTAGAGAAGTTTTTATCACCTCCAAAAAGCTGCACTGAAAATGAAAAGTATTTAAGAAAAACCTGCAGAACTGAAGTAACGTATTTGTTCATTACCAAAATCGGTGACTGCCAGATTGCAGTTACAAACTATACTGTTTGGCAGATGCTTAGCTCGTTATCATTCAGCTGTTGAATCACAGATCCAGCTTGCATCACCTAAGAGGATTATACAACAACAGGCAGGTTTTTACTGCTTAAAGCTCATAGAGCAAACGTGTTTCTTCTGACCTTAAGAGTTTGTATGGAACCTTCTCTTCCAGGGAAACAGTTACAGGGCTTGGTGCAAGTTCTACTAAATAACGCAGGAGTGGGGTTGTTTTTTGGATTTTTTACTTCTTATCACAATGGTAATACATAACCTATCAAATACAGTAAAACTTGAAGTTCACTGTATGAAACAATCTTGTTCTCCCAAATACTCATAACTATATTCCTCTTCTACCACTGTGAGGAAGTGTTAGAGCTGAAAGGAACAATCAGTTCACTTACCACTGAACTGTAACTGTTCTGTACTTGCAGGAAACAAGCCACACAACAAGACTCCCAAAATAAATGCTGGTGGTGCAGGATGGACATGATCTGGCAATGTGCTCTTGCAGTCCAGAGAGCCAGTTATATCCTGGACTATGTACAAAGCAGCATGGGCAGCAGGTAAAGGGGGGATCTGCCCTCTACTCCACTCTGATAAGATCCCACCTGCAGTGCTGCATCCAGCTCTGGGGTCCTCAGCACAGGAAGGACCTGGACCTGTTGGAGCAACTGCAGAGGATGACCATGAAGATGATGAGGGGGCTGGAGGACCACTCCCATGAAGGCAGGCTGAGAGTTGGGATGGTCTAGTCTGGAAAAGAGAAAGCTCTGGGGAAATCTTAGAGCACCTTCCAGTACTTAAAGGGGTCCTACAGGAAAGCTGGAAAGAGACTTTTTATAAGGGCAGTGATAGGACAAGGGGAAAGGGCTTTAAACTGAAAAAGAGTAGGTTTGGACCAGGTACTAGAAAGAGATTCTTCACTACGAGTGGCACAAGTTGCCCAGAGAAGCTGTGCATGGCTCATCTCTGGAACTATTCAAAACCAGGTTGGATGGGGCTTTGAGCAACCTGGTCTAGCGGAAAGGTGTCCCTGCCCATGGCAGAGCACTGAAACCAGATGATCTTTAAGGCCCCTTCCAAACCAAACCATTCTATGAGTCTATGAAATTTTTATCTTTGTATTATATCTCTTACCCGACCAAAACAATCTCAAGAGAAGGTAAAACTTAATACTGTTTAAAGTATTTTTAAAAATAAATGTCAACAGGCAATCTTACAGATTCTTTTGATCTAGTTTCATTATCCCATTTTGAACTACCACTGATTACTTACACAGTTTTCAGACCAAGAACTACAATTCCGTTTACTAGATACATTTCTTTATCAGATTTGACTGTGAGATCATCTTCCCCAGCACTTCCTTTTCTAAATTATGAAAACATCTCTAAAAGCCATGGAACAGAGTATCATGCAACATTCAGATCCTTAAAGTAAGACAAAGATTCAAAAAATTTTAGTAGTTTTCACAGTTTAGGAATGGTATTCTCCCATTTAGTGTTCCCACCAAAACACTCCAAACAATGTGCCACTTGTTCACTCCTCCCTTCCCCTCTCCCTCCCTTCTTGGGGCAAAAGAGAAGAATTGGAGTCACAAAAGTGAAGACTGTGGGTTGAGATAAGACAAATTTACCAGAAAGAGCAATGAAATAAGAAAAGGAACAGTAACAGCAACACCATTAATAACAAAAATGTACAAGGGAAGTGAGCAATTCCCATGCAAACGCTTACCCCTGCACCAAAGGGAGCCCAACAATACCTTACCACTGCCAGGAAGTGACCCCTTACCCATTCTTGGAAAATGACCTGAGGTGGCATGGAATAACCTCTGGGTCAAGGCCGTGCCCCTCCTGGCTGCTGCAAAAATCAACCCTGTCCTGGCCAGAACCAGGTTTAAGTGTTTTCCCCAGGCAATACATTCCCCTTTACTACCTGAAGTATTAATACATGTCATGCCTTGTTGCAGTCAGTTTAGCTGTTAATAAAGTCCAGGGCAGGGAAGCAAAAGGGGTGTTAGCATAGCATCCACAGATGTTTTATTCTGCCGCATGGTAAGATGTTCAAGGTCACCACTCAGGCACTCTGGCCCCATCCGGGTTCTCGTCCGGGTTCTCCCAGAGGCAGGGGCTCAACAGGGGCATGGGGGCAGTACAAAGGTGAGGGCCAATGGGGGAATAGGGAGGGAGTGACTGAGGGACATAGGAGCAAAGGAAAGGGGCCAATAGGGTAAAACAGCTTTTGAGGGAAGCTTCTTGTGTATCCCAACCCAGGGAATCTCTCCTAGGGTCTCCACAATGCCTTATCAAAGGAATCTTGATTCTGTACAAAACAAGTGTTTTAGGGTACAACCATCTATAACAATTATTTAGATTGGAGAGTGGGGAGGGAGCATGCCTCTGCTTGTTAATCCCTAATGAATAGCATTTGACTTCAATTAAAAGCTAGTAGAGACATGGGAAAATCCTTACATTTCCAAGCAAGCTGTAGCAGCAAGCAGATCTCAAATGCTCTCACAAGACTGTTACTCTGACAGAATGCTGGGCATCCTACCTTTCCATTAACAGTGTATTTGGAGAAGTGGATCTGGTTACATCTAAATATTGCTGAAGAATGGAGAAGATTGTCACCTCCACTTCACCTCCAGCCCATACTGTCAAAGTAAAATGAAACTGTCACAAACAATGTTATTTAACTCAGGGTAAAGCTATGTTTGATAATAAGAACAGCATAATAATTAATGCTAGAATTATTTTTTCATCATTAGAGACCTTTCCTGTGTCTCTCTAGACTCTTATGTGAGAAATCTGAACTATCCAGGACCCCTGGAAGGAAATATTTTTATCTGGTGAACACCAAAGTAGGTTTGAAGTTAATGTGCTTACCCTCAGGAGCAACAGAGCACAGAGTAAGAAGTAGTACTTTTAGTCCCATTTTTACTGCTAATGAAGAAAATGCAGAAGCCCGAAAACACAACTTATGGCAGTACTAACTAACTACCTTTGTGAAGGTAAGGGGAAATTAATCTTTTAGTTCAGATCAAAACAAGAACTAGACTAGTAACTCTAAAAATCACACAGTGTAGTTCAATTACTGTCTAAAGCAAATCATAGTTAAGAACGTATCAGGGAACTGACAGCAGAATAGGGAAAATTTATGAGCACTGTCTTCAGGTGCACACTGCTTTACAAGCACTGAATGCCCAGCTGAGGAGCACACCTGCCCACAGCACCAGTGCAGCCTGTGATACATTTTTTACAGACCTCCTGAACTCCAGTCCCAGCACTCAGCTGACTACTTTCACCTTGCATGTCAGCTTTCCAGGTCTGATTTCACACTTCAGCCACACTCATGCTTAATAGACTAAAATAAGAAGTCAGCTGTTTTGCTTTATACTTGAGCCTTTTCCTCAGTGATACCACTAATTTGGATTCTCTGTCAGCACACACTAGAATTTAATGACTGATAACCCTAAAATTTTGTGATCTTAGCTGAATTTGTATCAGTAGGTTAGAAAAACAAACAAAACTGATAGAAAGGTTTATGACCACACCGTGTTATCTTTATCTTTTTTTAAAAAACAGCACTATCTTGACTTCCTAAGGGGTTTTTTTTCTTTATTAGCATATTCCACGCAAGCATATGTGATCCTTTCCCATCCTAAGCCCTCAAGGTTAAAGTCCTAAGGCCAATATGATTATGTACAAAGTAACTCACTTTATAAAAGTTCACTAGTATCAGCAACAGTAGTAATACAATAGTATTCAGCAACAAATATTCAGCATCATATAGATTTACATAGCATTGCTACAAAACCAGAGCATTTCTATGAAGTGCTGGTTGTCAATATAAGGGAAATACACGTTTTTCTAGACTGTTACAAAAAAACCACACAACACTGAGCTATCTAGTTATCCCTAGATTTTTGTATAAAAAAATACATTCTCACTATTATACTTTCAAGGTTTTCATATTTCTAGTACATAGTTCTATCAAATGTTTAATACAGTCTTCACTTTTAAGCTACTATTTTAAACAGAACAGTCTGTAGATCAGATAGAAAATTTTTGTTGAGAATTAATTGCAAAGTAAATTATCTTTCCATTGATAGCCCACAGGGCTATTTTTTGCCACTTTTTCAAAAGATTTTATTTCAGCATACACACAAAGAGCATATATTACATTGTTTTATGTAAAAAGCAAACAACCCTCCACTGCCAAAGCTGGTGTTTCGCACACGGATAGGGGGAAAAAGGATTAAATAAATTCGAGAGGCCATTTGTTTTCATAAGTTAATTTCTGAGAAATTAATGAACTCAAAACTGTGTTTATCCTTACCTAAAAGGTAAGGTAAATTCCTAGCATCAGCAGCTACAGTAAATCTTACTGTCATCTAGAAAAGAACATGGCACAAAATCATTAAATACATTACATGAACTCAGATTTCAAGAGTAAAGATCTTCCTGAACTTGGCTCATGGCACTCTGAACAAACAGCAGCGCATGGATAAAGGCTTTAGACTTTGAAAAGTATTAAAATCAGAACTCAGAAAAGGTTTTATAATTAGCATAATTTTGCAAGAGCTAGGAGTTACAAATTCTGTAAGTTTGTGCAGAAGTTACTCTGAAGCATAATTACTGCATTTTAAACTGCCTAAAAATATAATTCAATCTTCTTAGAGTAATTGCCCAAGTAATTTTTTTATTCTGCAGATTAGAATATGAAATTCTGTTTCAGAACAAATCAGTAAGATGGAAGAGATACAGCGTTAAGATGCAGCCAGATTAACATGGGGGAAACTTCAGGCAGTCTAGCTTTAAGTGGGCTGTTAATAATGTACTTCAACTAACCTCAATTTAAAAACAAAAGAGGAAAATATTTCAGACTGTTCCCCAAATCAAACGTACTAAAAAAACCCCCAAGCAACCAAAACCAAAAACAACCACACAGAAACCAAAACGAACAAAACCAAAGAAACCAAAGTCCTTTATCCAATCTGATTTTAGAACCAAAGAATGACTATTACATGTATCATACTCTTTGACAGGAAATCTGTGAAACCAAAACATGCCCTGACAAATTGAACCTTTCCTGAGAAGCGTTCATAGTCATAAACTTGTTTATAATGTGTTATGTGGGAGATGCCAAGTTGTAACAGTTTAAGAGTCAACTATATGGAATGTACCAACAGATTTATTAACAACAGTAGCAGTTACTTACATGTTCATGGCAGCTAACTGGTCTTTATGAATTAGGTTTCCCTGTATAAATAAGAAAACTACAAAAAGTCGGAACTGTGAGAAACCTCCATTGTCTGTAAAAATTCAAGTGAAAACACCTTTGCAGCACTTTTCTTAGACAATAGCATATTGCTCATATAAAAGGTCTCTTATCCTATAGAAGTCCTGGCAGAGGCAGCCTTCCAATCCAATACGCCCTGTTTCAGTCTGAAACAAAAGACATGTTTCAATTTATTATCTTTACATTAATGAGAAACTTCTTTTATCACTAAAATAATGTTTTATTTATTACTAAAATAATATATATTATTTTATAATATTATTTGCCAAAGAGACTAAAACACAGAATACCTACCCTGCGGACAGCCACCAAGTTGTTGCACACAAGCACTCCTCCAACAAATTCAGCTTGTATACCTTCCCGCAAGAGAACCTGCTTGAAGTCAGACAGTCTTGGCTCATTCATAAACACAGACTGATGTCCAAGAACCTTCAAAACAAACAACATACACAATTTTACTGCTTCTATTTAACACCTTCCATTTTTCCAAAGATCTCATTATTGCACTGGCAGCAGTGCGGCCAAGACTACAGGACTCTAAATTGGTTCTATTTCTGTTCACTGGCAGCAATACATCTTCAGGACAGAAAAGCCTTAGAAGTCACCCATCACAAAGAGCAGAAGGTTTTTCTTTGCTCACATATTGAAGACAAATAGAAAGCTACAATGAAGTTCCCTCTTCCAAGCTGTGCTATGCCAGGGACCAAGCTGTGGTGAACTGTACTGCTGATCAGTGCTATGATGGTTGCCATGAATCTGAACAGACTTCAGGGTTGTCTCCACAATTCTCCAGCTCCCAGAACAGACTACATTTAGGACTGTGAAACAGAGAACGTTAAAAATCATCTCTAGGATTAAAAGGTAGTGGAATAATTCAAAAGAAAGATAAAATAGTATCTCCTAAAATGCAAAGTATTTTAAGAGCTACGGTAAATTTCTAGAAAAGATAAATTTAATGGACTCTCAAATCACTACTATAGAAGCAAACGTACGAATGTCAAAGATCTGTATCTCAAGTATATGAAGTATTTTCCATAGCATCAACAAAACATAATAAAATCCAGAAGTGACTAACACCAACTGATTTCTCTATCTGCAAGTACCACTTACAGATATGACACACACTAATTAAAATCTTATTGCATAAATATATGGCACTGTTAATGGATGCAAAAGATCATCCTCACTGAAAAGCATTAAAGCTGAACAAAGAACAGCACCAGGTTTAACAAAGAGAAACCCAAACATGAAAACCCAGTTTCAGTTAGGCTTTCATTTGAGTAAGATCACAGTATCAACCTCTAAACACTAGAAAAAGACAAACAAACACAGAGGTCTTCATAAAAGAAATCCAGACCAGCATCATTACTGTACCTCATGAGGTGGCAGAGGTTCCAAAGTAGGAATGATCTCACTCTCCTCACACATCTCCTTGTCATCATCACCAAAGAGGCTTTTCATGGCCTTCTGTTGTGCAATCACACTTGAGTCTGAAGAAGGCACATCCACTTGCATCTCTAAATCTTCATCTTCCCTCAGCTCTCCCTCTTCCAAAATAACTCCAGTATCCACTTTGGAAACCCTCATGTCCAGAACACCATCTATCCAAGCCAACTCGGCATCCTTGGCTTTACAGAACTGAAGAGAGCTGACAAGAGAATCTTTCAACCTGACCTGGGTTGCACAAAAATAAAAGTACTATTAGTTTCATGGAAAATACAGAGATCTTACTTCAAGCTTTAAAGATTAGCAAGTTTCTCTTCACCATCTTTCCAACTGGTTTGATTCATGCACTCTTGTGGAGAGAAAAAATGGAATTGGTATCACCAAGGCAAGATCCTTTAAAATTTAATATATGTAACACTCATATCACAATTTAAAAAGCAGCAGAGACCAACACCTTTCTCATTTTGGCTAAAATTAAAGAAGAACCAATAGAAATGCAAACCTGACTTAAATTTACAGCAAGAGCAATAATTTCCTTTTAAAAACCAGAAACCTCTTTCGCAGCCAAGTTGTTCTTCAGGTGGTCTTAGCAAATTCAGAGAAAGTTTCCATAGACACATTTAGGTTACTGATAAATAGTTCAAAATTTCAACCCTCAAAAAAATTTTAATACTATTTTATTATAAGAAAGGATGTTGTAAATATGAGACTTTTAACTGCCCTTAGCCTGATTCCTCTGGTGGACTCTGGGACTTTAACCCTTTAAACAAAGCTCTACTCTTAGAGATTGTTATCCACATTAGAAGGTCCATGATTCCCACAGTGCAATCAAGGCTGCAACCGTGTGAAAGAACCAACAGATACTCACCCATGTGCAGCACAGCTCACTCAAATGACACTGTGATACTGACACTTCACTCACATCTATTATTTTCAAATTCAACATTGTCACTGCACTTCTCCTGAGTCATTTCTTACACACTAGCAACTCTCATAGCCTCAAAAAATAAACAAACAAAAAATCCAAAAAAACCTAAACAAACCACACGCAGAAAACATGCTGTTTTAAGGCTGTCATAACTAGATTATTTTTAATAACTGGAATTTTCTACTTTCTAGAGGATAATAGATTTTTCTCTGGAAAGAAACAGAAGTACCTCTTTCAACAATTCTACCAATGTTTTTCTTTAAAAAATTAATTTTAAAAGAATGAAGGAATAAAG